>VDFB02281492.1:599507693-599562866 GCA_007258455.2 Sequoia sempervirens | reverse complement strand
TATTTTGATTTGTTTAAAGAAACATAAGATACCGAAGGCATACTAGTTCTTGGAAGGATTTTTGAGTTCCTCATTTCTTTTCAGGATTCAGTAAACCCCCTCTTGATTTTTTTTTGAGTTCCTCATTTCTTTTCAGGATTCAGTAAACCCCCTCTTGATTTTTGAGGGATTTTTCTCAACTAAGGTTACAAGAGCAAATTTGAAATATCCTTTGTTTGTTTTCTTTTTTTTTAGTTTTATTTATTTACTTTCTTTTTTAAAAGAAAATAAAAATTAGCCACCCCAAGGTCATATGGGTGACCAGTGTCGAGCCCTTAGCGGGGCTAAACAATTCTTGTTTTTCTTTGTAATTTTAGTAAGATTGGAAAAATAGTGATAACTTTTCGCTTGATTATTGAAATTAGGCAAACAAGATATCGTTAGAAAGCTGGTTCTAGGCACTATCCAATAGTGTTGGTTTTTTCTTAGATTTTATCACTTGTCAAAGTCAAATGTGTCATTTTTACTCCCGAGCTCACAACTTTTGAACCATTTCTCTATTATTCGTGATTCCAATGATGTTGGGATAATCTTTTAGAGCTCTTCACAATCATCTATGCAATTTTTTTAGATTTTTCTCCAAGTACATATCATTTAGTTTTTTGTGTTTTAATATTTTTTTGAATTACTTGGACATTTTAACTCCTAGAAACTTTTTGTTTGGATGGAATGACTTGTTTTAGGTCATTCTATATGTATTTCCAACATTTTTTCCTATTTGGGAATTATAGACATCTTTTTCATGCAATTTCTCTTTTATAAACGCAATAAGATAAAGTGTCATTCTAGTATATACTTTTTGGGAATTTTGTATTTCATATTGTCTTTTGTACTTGCACTATGATATAAAGTGGCATAGGTGGGTTGTGAGTGTCTTTATTTTTCCATCACACCTTTTTCAAATGAGTGTTCATTCCATGACAACATCGAATCCTAGTGATCCTTGCCTCAAGTGTGTGTGTCTTGGTTTGCACATCCTTTTTATTTGCAGGTTATTTTAGTTGCATGTTCAAAATTTCTTTGTTCTCCTACATGCACTTTTTAGTGGTACATAGTTTAGTGGACTTTTCTTTCCTCTCCATTTCTGCATTATAAGGGGATTTCTATTATTGATGTTAATGCTTCCTTGGTTTCATTTTTGGAATGATCTATGTATCTAGTTCTTGTTCCTATGTACTAAGCAGATGTAGCAACTAGTTACCTATTCATTTTGTTACATGGATCCTTTGGAGGGGGTTGTTACCTCTCTAATGGATGTGTGTCCTCCTTTGGGGCCCCACAACCCTCCTCATGAGAGCAGTATAGCCCCAAGAGCAAACAATTTATAAAAAAAATCTATTACTATAATATATATACATATATACATACATATTATTACATACATATACATATATATATATATATAGATATATATGCATGTATATATAGGTGCGTATGTATGTATTTATTTATTTATGTATAAGATACATGCATGCATACATACATACATACATATGTAGATATATATATATATATATATGCATATACATTGTTGAGTATATATTTTGAGTGATATATATATATATATATAACATAAGAAATTGGGATAAATGTAATTGCAAACAAATATATTAACCCATGGTAAAACAAAATGAAACTATTTTAAACTATAAATTTATAGCATTTTATCAAAATTATAGCAATTAATAAACAATGCTTGCAAAGATAAACAACTTTAAGGCAAGGTCTAGCTGATTTAATTCTAAATAATAACATACACCTAAAATTATAGAAACATCAAAAAAATTAAATGCAATAATAATAACTATTACATCTAAAATTCTGCATTTATTAGAAGACCAAGTACGTGGAGGAAATGGGCCTGCTGTCGTGGTAGAGCTCAACATGTTGCCCTATTCAAGAATGGGCTGATTTCCAGATTACATCATCATGTCTAAGTAAAGTGAAATGAAGAACAAATGAAAGAGTAAAAAACAACGTTATCCATCAAGCAGCTTAACCAATTGTGCATTCATAACAATCAGGTTTGTTTTCTGAAGGCTACAAGTGAACAATGAGTTTAGTTCACTTAATGAACTTGATTGAGTACATTTACATAAGATATTGCTGAATAAGTTCATGTCATATGCTTATTGTGATCATATATGTCATGCAAGTTTCAGTGTATCAATTCATTCTATTCACAGTCAAGGATAGTGAACAGGCATACATTATGCCTTAACGGTTTGATTTGATTCTCATCATGAAAGAGATCAGTTCTGAAAGCAGTTTGATAAGTGGAACATAAAAATGCATGAAGAGTACAGCGACGACATTGTATTCAAGTGTTAAATTACCAACTCAATGAGAAAACATGTCTACTGCACTTGTAATAACAAAGTGATCATTCCAGAATGTTAAGGGAAGAGCAAGCTTTGTTTTTCCAGAATGAATTCTGAGTTGTCAGTTATGCATATGAACTGGTGAGTAGAGGTGGTTCGTGGTGCTGCAATGATCAATCAAAACTCCAATAAAGTGAAAATACAGAAAGCAACATGTTATATGGTTAAAGGGAGGAAAGTCAAGAGTAATCATGTGCATATAGTGAACAAAGCATGAAGACAAGATACATTAAGAGGTCATCCTTTCCATAACAGATAAACACAGAATCATGCTGGAAGTAAGAAGTTCAAGTTCCTTAGAAGCCTAGTTTATCATGATAAAATGAAGATGCAGGAATTGGAGAGGAATCAAAGTCAGCTTTAATAACAAATGCCAAGTATGAATTTTTGCAACTGAAGGTGTAAAGTGTCACTTAATGGTTGAGTCCCTAAATTGAATATGGATAAATGCACAAATTTATGTTTCTCTCACAGGGATGTTTATTTTTTAGGAAAAATGTCATGACAAATAGCATCAGTAATGCAACGAAGAAGTGTTCTTTTCTTTAAGTACGGAATGCTAAGGAAGTTAAAAGTGAAAACAAATATTCAAGACATTCTTTTGTTACAGAGATTCAGAGAGATCACTGGTTATTTGAGCGGAACCCTTAAGAGTAAATGCAAAAGGAGTATACAAAATTTTATCATTTTTCAATCATCCATAAGGGTTTTCCTTTTTCAAATAACAAAGCAGTTTTTTCTATCTTTCCAGCTGAATTCTTTGTGTGAATTAACAAGTACCAGTGAAGTTTTATTTTGTTTCAGAGGTTCAGAATAAGCCACTAGCTCATTTGGGTCGAGCTCATATGTTATAAATCATAAATAGATTTGTAGCTTTGAATCTCAAATATCCACTTGTGGGTTTGCTTTCGTAATGCAGAAAAGCAATAATCACGGTGACCCATGTGAAGTTTTTCCCTGAGACAACAGTTGAGTCAAAATGCAAATGTTGTGTTGAGCCAAGTTCCAGAAAACACATTTCTCTTTTGAAATTTCAAATACCCACATGTGGGTTTGTTTTCAAAGTGCAGGAAATGCAATAATGAGAAACCCATTTGGGTTTTACATAAAAAGTAGAGGAAAAAAAAAATAAATGCAATTCTATGGATGAATCGCAAAATACAGGGAGAAAGAAAAGTTTATTCAAATTTCCATAATACCCACAAGCGGATATGCTTTTAGAAAGACATAAAGAGGAATTTTATGTGAAGGGTCGAGCCCAAAACTTATACAATGCTTCCATAATCCACATTTGGTGTGGCCTAAAAATGGCCAGAAGTTTATAAAGTAAAGCAGAGATTCTTTAGGTCTCTATAGAGCAAAGAGGAGATACAAATTCGAGTGGAGGATTACCAGTTCAAGGTAGAAACTGAGTACTCTCGCCGTGGCCAAGAGCTTCACAAAGCATCCAGAAGCTGAGTGTCGAGCTCTCAATGAAGTTGAGCTCACACAACAGTAAATGAAGTCACATGAAATGAAAGACAAAGGTGTTAGAGATTATGTATAGCCGCGGCCTCAAGGCCAGGAAATTAAAATATGGAGCCATAGAAGTCATGGAACTATGATAAGAAGCTTACCACTGTACAGTAGAGGAAAATAATAACACAAGGTGAGCTCTCGTGGAGTAGACTAACTTTGTCCAAGCTCGAGTTCATGTCGGCGAAGGTGAATCAAAGCACAACAAAGAAAATCAGAGAATAAACTCATACAGGTCACGGCTTTAGGGCCTTTCGGTATTCAATAATGAAGTGAAAGAACTTCGATACATATAGAACAAAGCTTACCCACTAGAGTTTTAGTTGATTGATGAGCATGGAGAATATTATCAAAGCATTCAAGCTCGAGTTCAACTCAGTCATGGTGGCGGCGGGAGATCTTTTTCTCCAAAGTAGGGACTGTGAAATGAAGTGATAATTAGGGTTTGACCCTATTTTCTCATGCCCTAATTCAAACATCATCATCATCTAGAATGTTTGATCAAAACACATGTCAAATTTTGAATGGGGTCGAAGATTATAGCCTTTGCATTATGACTTTATTAAAATATGAGTTTAATACTTATGTGAGGGCCAAAATTCATGTGCTTAGGTTATGTTAAGTCTTTGTGGCTTATCTCTTTGCCCTAGTGAAATATAAAGCTTTGGGTATGGGTTAAGCAATGATAATCTTATGGTGGATGCTAGTGACCTAAGATTAGGTTTTGATGCCATATGACCTAGGTTCTTTTGTTTAGGGTCATTTACCTTGACTAGGGTTTTTCATTGATTTTAGAGAAATCAATGGCGTATTTTGATAGGGAGAGAAGAGATAATGATGCATAATGCTTTTTATGATTTTGTGAGAAAATCAAATTATTGTAATGAAGAGATAAGGGTTTTCTTTTTGAAAAAGATTTTAAATCTTTAATTGCAAAAAAATAAAGCAAATTGTGCAAATCTGCATCTTGTAAAGTAGAATCATAAAGCGATATTCTATAAATTGCCTTGTGATTTCTTGCTATTTTTAGCACATTTTTGTTGACTTTTCCCTTGGTCGAATTTTAGACCTATCTTGGAGAGATAAGTTGTTTTTTGAGCTTTTAAAGCAAGATTAGCGTATTTTTAGAGGCTTGACAGTGTGATCATAAAAGCAGTATGCTTTTTTCTGCTTTGAGGCAATTTTTGAGACAGTTTGAAGCCTTTTTCTTGGAGCTTTTTTTAAGCTCGGATTAGGGTTTCTTGAGAGTGATGTTTTGAAAGACTTGGTCTTTTTCTCTCCTTCTAGGGAGTTCAGAAGAGAGTTCCTGCTCTTATACATTTTTGAGCTTGTGAACATTGTACTCAGTTTTGACAGATTGACATTCTTTCAGTTCCAATAATACAACAAAGTTCTTCTTTCCATTTTCTTGTCTCAAGACTGGTAACAACAGTTTGATGTTTTGTGTATTCAAATTTGAAACCTTAATGTCCTACTTTTATGAGTTTTTCTACACAGGGTTTCACATTTTTAGGTTATATGTTGTGTTCGATGTTCTGAATCTTCATATGAATTAATGATGAAATCATGTATTGGTGAGATTGTAGGAATCATTGTAGTGAAGGAATTGTTGTGAGTGTCAGGTTTTAGTTTCTATCAGAAGTTTTAAATCAATCATCAGTTAGATTCATATTTGTTTCTTTTAGTTCATCTTTTATCCCTTTTCCTCGAGGTTTTAGAATAATATTTATCATTAGGAGAACTAGCTCACTGGAGATTCCTTTTTGTTCAGATCACCCACATGAAGAGGTTTCCATGTTTTAGTAGGTTGCTGAATATTTCTTTCAACAAGGTGCAAATCTATTGACAACAATTACAAATATTTTTTTTAAATGACCAAACTACTAAAATATCCAATTGTTGCAATATTCATACAACCTCTATATGAAATTTTCCTATAAAAACAAAATCATTGTGGTCTTATAATCTCTAAATCCAAAGGTTTTTATCTTTAGATCTAATAATTGAACACAAGTGATCAAGCTAGAGTTTAGACATGTTGGTGTGATAATGAAAAATGCCCCAAATTAATGAAATTGTTCACCTTGTATAGGAGTTGAAAGCCTATTGTAGGCCCATACAAGCTAAGGCTTGTTTAAGTTTCCCATCATTTTACATTCAAATTTAGGCATATTAATGGCATCCTTCGTTGGCCTTGATGATCCATAAATTATTTTATACAAATGGTGAGATTTTGTGAAAAATGCATGCTAGAAGGTGAGGATTAAAGGAAACACTTACTAGCTAATAAGAATATAACACTCTAAAGCCCCAAAATTGAGAGTTCAACATGCCAAGACGCAATACAATAAGAGTTCAAGGATTTTTATGCCAATAGGAAAAATGCAACAAATATTTGGGGATTCAAGGATCAATATAACCTAGTTGTCATAAAAACCCCAAAGGTTCAAAGAGGAATGGGTGAACCAGGATGTGAGGCTCAAAGAATGTGTGAACTTGAAGGCCTACCAAAGAGAAAAAAATGAGGAGTGAGGAGAGGGAACTCGAGAAAGGGATCTTAGCATGAGAAAGTTTGAACCTCACCCAAGGCTGAAAAGTGGCTTAGATGCCCTTGTCATTAGGATTAAGAGCATTGCAATGCTCTTAAATTCTATAGCCTTTAGAAGTTCAACAAATCAGTTTAGTATTTTACAAGCTAGAACTCCCACCTTCCTCCCATATTCACCATGACCCTTGTTTGAAATTCTTGGCCAACATGTTACTACTCAAACCATTCTTCCCAAGCTTGATGCTAAACAATCCATCATTCTATTGTCAAAAGCGGTCTTGGATATATGATCATGCCAAAGCTTTTCAAGGAAGGGATGTTAGGACGCCTTAGTCCTAACTCCCGTATTGTAACAAAAGTGTTGGCCACATGTGCTTTGTAAGTCATTTTGAATTATTGTGAAATATCCCATATGCTTGAGAAATAGTAGTTAGCTTGAATAGTTTTAGTATAAATATGAGACATAGATTATTGTACAAGCATCCATGAAGTATACCATATTGAGCATTGTCAAAGGGAGGAACATCTCATTGAAAATCTCATATACATTAACATTTTGTAAGGTCAAACTTAAGCATCCTAATATAACTTCTAGTAGAAGTAAATGGATAAGTTGAGATATTGTGTGGTTGTTTCTCTAACCTTGTTGGTTTGAATTGTCTTATATATTCCACATGCTTGTCTCAATAGAAAAAAAATTCCAACAAATCTTCAAACTTGAATGCCCTATATAAATGAGATGGAAGGTTTGTAAGAAACTTGACTATCAATTCTAAGTAACATACTTGATAGAAGATTCATTTCAAATATGTTTGTCGATTACAAAACAATTGAACACCATGCCATTTTTCTAGTGTTCAGACCCAAAATATGGACACCATGTTGATAGGATAGGAGGTAGGAATTTACTCAATGATAACACAAAAATTGCAAGCATAATACAGGACATAAATTTCTTATTTATCAAGGACAAGTGTCCTTGCAATTCCCGCAAGCTTCAAATTTAGATTGGCAAGGTAGAAGGAAGATATTTTTCAATGATTACAAAATAATTGCAATCTTAAATCAGGACTTGAATTTGTTCTTTATCAAGGACAAATGTCCTTGCAATTCTTGCAAGCTTTAAATTTAGCAAAGATAAAGCTTAAATTTGTCAACATACTTCATTCTTGACTTAGTCTTGACCCTAAAATTGACTGGAGAATTTCACATTCAAGCTTCTTGATCACTAACCTTTCACACCAAAGTCTGTAGTGCTCCTATTAACACCAGTAGAGGCATATTATAAACTACGTAACCTAGATATAGATACAAGACCGGATAGGATTTTGAGATATATGCAGGAGGTGACTGATCTAAATACAGATTAGGCTATGATGAAAGGAACATCTAGTAGAGGAAGAAATAAAGAATCCTGCAACATAGATTGACAATAAACTGACACCTCCTAGCAGAGATTAAGCTGGATTTTTTTCTACACTTGCTAGAGGAGGAATATTGCCAAGGGAAAGGGAAGCAAACACATCAATTTTCAAAATTCTCATTTACCAAGTTCTAGCTCTCCACCAAAAGATAGGTTTGATTTATTTCAACTTTTGAAATTTTAGGTAATACTATAGGAAGCATCAAGAGTAAGTATTTAAATTTTGCTTTCAAATAGGCTTTGGATGATGAACCAATGACCCCTTTAAATACATGTAAGCTCTCAAATTTTAAGTCTTTGGAGGGAAGATTGTTTATTTCTTAAACATGCATGAAGGAAATGCATGTTATCAAGAGAAATATCTAGATCAAAAGAACAAGTGAGCATATCCCCAAATGCTTTGACTCCCCAACAGAAGTTTGGTACCCAAATGTGATAGGAATAAGGTCACAACAAATCAAAGGGCATATGGAGATCGCATATAATGCTTGATATTAATGGAAAACATAGTTCAATTAAATGCAGTAAAATATGAATGAAATAAGTAGTTTTTGTAACACTAATCTTAAGTTCTTAACATGGGTGAAAAGCACAAAGATGAAAAGTCTTGTCATGCTTTATTAAGGGTTTTTTGGTCATATGGTCTCCAAGTGACTTGCTCAATGTCTAGAAGTGGGCTCACTCAATAAATTGAATCAATTAAATTTTGTAAACATGTATTTCTCAAGTGTTACAGCTTTGACAACAAAAACCTGAGATTAATCCCTATTATGAGGATTGAGGTTGTCCTGATCACTGGAAGATGGTGTGGCCCCTACTGATAAAGCATGATCAATTCCATTTATGTTACAAATAAAGTGGAATTGTCTCCTTTACATCTAGCATAGGCAATGTAACCTTGAGACTGCATAAAAGTAGCATTTATAGAAAAAGAGTATTGTGCTAAAATTGTGGACTCAATTTGTTGACAATGATACATTTTTTAAGTTAGAGAAACTACAAAGTTAACTTTAGAGATCAGTAATTGTAAATATTAAATTTTAACTAACACGGAACTAAGATAAGATCATATGGAAAAACATAAGTGCCAATTTTAAGTAACCTACACATTGATTTATCTTCCAAAACTACAAGCAGCAAATGCCTTAACATATATTGTTTCCATTAAAAATTCATGCTAGTGATGATTTGCTTTTGAAAAAGACAACCTCACCATGAAATTTTAAAGGTATACACAAAGGCTCTTGAAAATAATGAATTTAATCAATGGCCTAAAACACTAGTGTAACAACCAACACACAATTAGAAGAAATCAAAACACTTCAGCCATTTTGCTCTTGTGCCATAAAAATTGATTGTCATTTGAATTGTTTGATCTCATGCCATAAAAAATTATAATGTACAATAAATTTAAATTAAAAATGTATCCATGTAAAGTGCCACTTTCCAAATTTATATAGAATCTAAATCAGTGGCTGGTTATTTTATAGCTCGTTATGCTAGAGCCTTTATAGAATTCTTCTCTTTAGAAGGGTTAACTTCTGCTTGGTAATGACTTCTTCATAATAGATGTGAAGTTAAAATCAATCTCAACAATTCAGCATTTGCAATCAAAGTGAATGATCGTATGGATTACAATATTAGCTCCCAATTAAGGGGAAAGCAATAGTAAGAAGAAAAGAGAAGAGGAAAAATAGATTCCTCTACATCTGAGTTCTCATTAACAACTTCTAAGGCACCTCTATAGGACGCCCAGGTAAATTTGGAGCAAGTGGTATCGTAAGAGATGATCAAGGAACCTCCACTAAGGTTTTCCCCAGTAACTTGGGCTATGGAATAAATAATATGGAGACCATTGTAGAAGTGGAGACTAAAATTATCCAAATCCCTTAACATCACCAACCTAAAAGCCAAAAGATGACAATGTCTAATACATTTAAGAGTATTTTATATCAATATTGTTACATAGAGGATAATAAGTGGCAGACATGTTAGTTAACCATGGGAAAAATCCCTTTCACTTTTAACTAGCTCATCACCCCTTGCATGGGAAACTTAGAACTATTAATGATAGGTGGAGGTCAAGATCTAAGGTCCTAAAGCCTTGTAAATGTTAGAATAGTCTTTTTTATTACATCATTAGTATAATAATATGTAACTATTTATGTAGTTACAATATAGTTGATCAGATATGCTTGGTAAGGTTGGTTATTTACCAACCTTACTTTGTATTTATTCATGCCTTCTTGATTAATGAATGTGTTCAATTTCTCTCATTCATTTTATCATGGTATCAGAGCATATTACATTTTGAGCTTGTGCAATAGATTGGGAGTTTAAAAAAAAAACAATTGCTTGGAGGTGATCGTATCATAGAAGAACTACATGTAGGTGATGGTACTAAAGAAAATATTCATGTTCTAGCATTATTGAAGGCCCGAATAACTACAAATAAATTAATGACATGGTTCTTTCTAGAAGAAGGATTCTTGTCATAAGATGTCAAGGAATTCTATCTGAAAGAGCATTGACAAGAGGCATTATGTCTGAAAGAGCATTGACAGGAGGCATTCCATCTGAAAGAGCATTGATGAGAGGAATTCTATCTAAAAGAGATTTGGTGGATTTATTTTGAAAGAGATGTCAAGGCATTGGGATGAGGCTTTTCTATGTTTATTCTGAGAGAGGTGTGTGTCGAGTGGCATTAACAAAGAGATGAAGAAATAGAAAAAAACTCAACGCATGAAAGGAAAATATTCAGGATCGCTAAAAGATAGTATTCAAACCAAATAGCAGACACTTGAATAGAGACAACATTCAAATCAAACAGCAACCTGAATGAGTCGTGAAAAGGAGGAATGTGTGAAGTTTCTAAAGGTACAAATCTATTTGAATCTTCTACAGTTTTTTGTTTTATTAAATAGATGTATTGTTATCTCTGCATTTAAGATTCAAAGTTCAAAGATTTTATGTTCTTTATTTTTTGAAAGACAAAACTAGAGTTCTGAGTTCGATAGGAGTTGTAAGAATAATCAAGATAAAACTAAAATGGCTCCTAGTGCACCTAAATTCCTAATACCCAACTCCCAACTCCATAAGGGTGAAAACTACGGTACCTAGAAATCCAAAGTCCAAATGCAATTAGAATTTGAAGACATTTGGGAAATTGTTTCGAGAGATATAACTAGACCAAAAATAGCCGGTGATAATCAAAATAAGTTTGACAAGGCCAACCAAAAAGCCAAAATTAATCATCTTGTTTAGTGTGTTAGATGAGGTTCAACCTCACATTTGTATTGCAACCTCTGCAAAAGATTCCTAGAACCACCTCAAAACTGTCTACGAGGCTAAAAACAAGAACCAAATCCTTCATCTGTAGCATCAGTTGCATTGTCTTCAAATGCAAAATGGTGAGAAGGTAGAAAATTTCTATAGAAGAGTTGTTGAACTGATAACTACACTTCAAGCATTAGGGGAAGAAGTCACAAATGAGTCTCTTGTACCAATCATCCTAAGAGCACTAGCCCCTTCATTCAGATTGTTTGTTACATGTTTAAATGTTGCACATAAAACACCTCATTTGAAGAATTGGTCAACTTTCTTCAACAGGAAGAAGCAATGTTTGATGAGACTGACACTCAAGACAATTAGGTCCTTGCTGCAAAACAAAAGGGAAAACAACTTGATCGTCAAAGTGGTCCATTAGGACAGTCAAATCAAAGTCAAGACAACTCTTCCAACAAGAAAAAGAAATGTCTCATTTGTGGTAGAAAGGGTCATGAACTCAAAGAGTTTTGGTATAATTCCTATGCCAATAGTGATTCCAGTAGCAAAGAGCCACATAAATCTTTCCAAGGGGATCCTCAATGGTAGAAAAATCACAAAAAACAACAAGGAAATGTTGCATCAACATATAACTCTAATGTTGAAGATTTGTGTATGTTGTAGAAACAAAGGCTTCCACAATTAACAATTCAGTCTAGTATTTTGATTCTGATGCATCCAAGCATATGCCAAGGGAACAAAAATGTTTTTTTTCCTTAACTCCATCCACCTCCTATGGGCATGTTTCATTGGGTGATGATACCTCATATAAATTTCAAGGAATTTGTGATATTTCACTTGCATTAAGAGCTCATACATGTCGACTTACAAAGGTTTGGTATATACCTGGGCTCACTAAGAACCTACTTTCAGTAAGTCAATTACTTGATCACAATCTGTAAGTTGAATTTGATCAACTTAATAGTAAGAAACTTTTTCTTATCAAAGAAAAAACTCGCAATGGAGCAGTTGTAGCTCATTCTTCAGGGGAAGGCAAGATGTTTTAGTTAGTTCATGTTTCAAATGAGGATCAATCCCTTGTAGTCAAAACCAACAAATCCACAACTCTCTAGCATAGAAGATTCAACCACCTCAACATTGGTTATCTTCTTGCATTGAGTAAGAGAAATATGGTAAGAGGACTTCCTCCCATTCAAAAATCAGAAGTTATCTGCTCACATTGTCTTGCCAGGAAACAAAATAGGGATCCTTTTCTTGATGCAAAAAACCAAGCCTCCAATCCCTTAGAATTGGTTCTCACCGATCTCTCTAGAACTATGCCTTGCATTCATCAGAATTCTTTGTATTTTCTTCTCTTTGTGGATGATTATACAAAAAAAATGTGGTTCTATTGTTTAGCTCACAAGCATGAATCATTGGAGAAATTCAAGGAGCTTAGAGCTCTTAAAAAATGGTCATCTTGTCATTTTCCTCATGTTCTCTACTCTAGATCAAGGGGGGGAATTCACAAGTAAAGAATTTGGAGCTTACTTGCAGAAGCATGGAATACATAAACAATTGACCACTACACATACACCACAACAAAATGGTGTTGTAGAGAGGCGTAATCGTACTATTGTCGAAATGGTGTGATGCATGTTGAAGGATGCAGATCTTGCTCCTATATTTTGGGTTGAATTAGTTCACATAGAAGTTTATTTGTTGAATTGAGCACCCACCAAAGTGCTTGCTAATATCACACTAGAAGAAGCTTGGACTGGAAAAGCGCCCTCCATTTCACATTTTAGAGTGTTTGGATGTATTACCCGTTATGCCTTGATACAATTCCCATTTTTATTTTGGAAAAAATGGGTCCTCCTTTTCTTTGTTTTTGTCTTTGGTTTTTGTTTGGGTCTTAGGAGTTATTTGTTTTGCTCCTAAGTCTTTCTTTCTTTTGCTTTGTCGGAAGTGGAGCCGGGAATGAAACTGAACTCTGAACTTTTCCAAAGTTCCTAGTTCGGGTTCTATTCTGACTCCAGGTCTGCTTTCCTTCCTTGTTCCTTTTGTTGTCTGTTGGCGTGTTTTGTGCTCTTGGGATTGTTCTTCCCTTGAGTTGTTTGTTGTTTTCCTTGTGTTTTGTTTAAGTTTTATGGATTGAAACCAAATTGAAATCAATTTGGAACTTTACTAAAGTTTTGGTCTTATTTCCATCCGATTCCGATTTCGCTTGTTTTCTTTGTGTTGTTTGTTTCGTCAGGTTTGGGCCAGGTATGGTTTTTTTATTTCCAACTGGCTTCCCATCATTTGTTGTCTTTTATTGGTTTTTGTCTTTGTCGAGAGTAGAATCGAGTTGAACCAAACTTGAACTTTGGAAAGTTCTAGTTTTGGTTTTGACCAAATCACCCTAGTTTCTTTCTTATTGCTGGTTCTTTTTCGCGGTACTAGATTGGGGTTTGATTTTGATGAGGAACTTGTCAAAATTTCTTGTTTAGTTATGGATCCAAGTCCATATCCACTCTATCTGCGTCCATGGAGTTAACTATCTATTGCATCGTTTCGCCTCCCCGACTCTACCACCTATATCGTATTAATTGCAGGTTCTTTCACAATCACGAAATCATTTTTAAAAACCAGCAATTAAGGTTAAATGGCCTATTATTCTTGTTGTCTAAATTGTTTAGCAAACTAAATCTAGGAGAACTCTCGAGAAGAGTGGAATTGATTGCAAGAGGCGTGGTAATTTGTAGGTTTCACAAGTTTCGCTCTTTTTCCTTGTGGGAATTTTGAGGTAGGGTCTTTTGACTTTTCTCATTTTTCTTGTTGTTTTGTCTTTGTGCTTGCATGTTTTTTTTCTCATGCATTCATAGAATTGCCTTTTCGTACCTTTCTTTCTTCTTGTTTTCTTTTTTTATATCCTTTGTTTTTCCATTCCATTTTTCTTTCTTTCCATTTGTCACTTTTTGTTTGTTGTTGCTTTCGTGGCATGTGCCCTTTTTCATGCCCTAGTTTCTAATTAAGGCTTCCATTTACCGGGTTTTCGGCATTTTAAATGTTTTAAAATATGTTTGGGAACCATTCGATCTTAATTCCATGTTGATTCTATGGATGAGTTTTTGATGCCCTAGCTCGAAAGTTGATGTATCGTGAAAACTAGGGTTTGCTCAATAACCTTTACAAAATATTGTTCCTTTAGGGTTAAATATGGTTTCTATACGGTTAAGGTGTGGGTTAAGCCCCTCTATTTTGGATTTCCTTGTAAACGATGTCACCCAGATACATAGATTCATGTGGCCATGTCTTCAAGAAAAGTGCTCCATTTTATGTCAAAACTGGCAGAAGCAGACTCGGGACTGAACTCATCCTAGGGATGTTTAGTATCGAGATTCATTCCTAAAATGATCCTGCTTCCAGTCATTGATGATTTTGGTCTTCGCGCTTGTCCTTAAGCAGAAGCAGGACTTGAGTGGAGGTCAAACTTGGAACTAGTGATTAGTTTCTGGTTCTGTTTCCATTCCGGTCTTGGTTTCGATCTTGTCCCGGTTCTAGTTCCGATCCTGCTATGTGTTAAAAATGTGTCATATTCCTAATTCTTTTGTGACTACGCTTCCGATGAAAGTGAAATTTGGCTTAGTATGAAAGTTGTCCTAAGGAAGTAGAGGATGTTATTACATGATAAATTGATTATATGCTTTTGTTCATCTAATATAGGAGTTTATTGCAAAGATTAGAGGATGGCGGGGGCATCAGAAGAAGCTTCTCAAAGGAACCAACCAGCAGAAACTTCAAGACAAGGAGTTAAGCCAAAGAAGGTTAAAGTCGAGCAGCTCCCCTACACTCTGAGGTATAAACATAGAGAAGCTACTCTCACTGCTAGTAACGTTGATTCTGCGTGGGCAGATATTACAGATACCAACTTAGGCCCTTTCAACTATAAAGAATTGGTGGATGAAAATTTTAATGAAGATGTTACACCAAGGGCATAAAGGATTGTCCAATTTGGACTAGCATATGTTGCTATCTTTGCACTGTTTGTTCAATGTCTGGAATTGATATTAGCAGCAGTTGGGGCCTATAATCCTACTACTAGGCAATGTGTGGATTCATAGGGGAATGTCATCATTGATTTAACAACCCAAATGATCAGGTTTATGTTTGATGCACTTGTTCCACAAAATCCTAGGCAGCTAAATGAAGCAAAAGCATTGAAAATTTACAATGACAAGAAAGAAGCCAGCAGATCCCACATGAATAAGCACTAGATGAGGGTAGAGAAAAAGTCTCTGACTAAGCTTCTTGACTATCCTAAAAGGAAAACTTTGGCAAGGAGATTGGGGACATAATCATGTTGCTCTCTAGAGTATTTGGAAAAAGAGATGCTTCACAATTTAAAGAATGGATGTTCCCATTTATTGAAACCATCTTGGATGGTAGACAATAATTTGACTAGCCTATGGTGGTGTTAGAGAGCATACATAATCAAATGCTCAGAGTGATAGAAACCAAGAGTTTCTTCATGACCTCTTATACGATCTATGCAGCTGCTAGAATGGGGATCTTTCCTAGACTGAATACAGTGGGCATATTGGGAGAATCCCAAGGATAGAAGGTGTGGAAGCACTATAATCAGCTTACCTTGCAAGCATCAGAGTCACATTATAGGAGGGTTGATGATGCATTTCTTTATGTTATCATTAGCAGGCTCATTGGAGATGTTGTGTACAAATTGAGTAGGGAGGCAATTGCCTTCATCAATGATTGGGGAAACTGGTTTATTCAATACCCCACTTTTACTTACTTTAGATTGGGAGGTTTTGATGGTCATCCCCACTTGCTCCCTAGGTTTTGTAACAATAGAATTGTGTTAATGGAATTCATTTATCAAGCTCTGGCTGTTAACTTCAAATTTGGCACCAAAAATAAGACTGGTTGTCACAAGTTCCCCATGAAGTTGGGTGAGTTTAGCTATCCACACATTGTGGCATCTAAGGTTGTTTGTGATGAATTGATTTATTTGAAGTTGGGTATGTACACTTCTAGGAAGCATTATGATCCTGGACACAAGATGCAAACTTTGCTTCCTAGTCTTTTTGATAAGCATTTTAATTTATTGGAGGATTTTTGGATAGATCTACAAGATGAATATGATCTCAGGAGGAGAAATTATGAAAGATTACCTATCCCATTCATGGTTGAGTATGGGATAAAGGAGGATATTCCAGAGACATTGTTTGATGATGGGGTAACTTTGGATCCCCAATATGATACATATAAGATAGGCACCAAGGATCTTGATCTAATAGATTGGAATACAGAAGAGTCTATTTATATAAAGCAAATTGCAAGACCAGTTTTGGATAGAAGCATACAATGGGTTATCTTGAGGGTTAACCAATCAGAGGCTCAACCATCCAAGAAGAGGAAGGTTGCAGTTACCACTCAAGGGTACAAGAGGACAAAGAGAAGAATGGCTCCTAAGGAGCCCCTAGAGTTCTTCCCTTCTAATGTTGGAGAGGAAATTCAAATTCCTACTCAAGATCCTCTGGAGACACATGAAGAAGAGGTGGCAGTAGAAGCTGGTACCTCAACATCTATTGCAGTAGAAGCATCCACTCAAACCCTAATCACAGAGCAACCAAGTGAGGGAATTCCCATGGGAACCCTCCATAAAGAAGCTGATTTGTTGAAGGAAAAGGATCCTGAGATAGAAATTCATGATATTGCAACAAATTCAGAGGCTACCCCATCCGACAAAGAGACTTATGTGGTGTCTTCCCTTGATGTAATAGATGATGTAGGGACCGAGTATGTGCTAACAAAAGAGGATCAATGGAAACTGTTTGAAGATGCTAAGAAGGAAGCAAATGCCAAGGCACAAGCTGAGGCGTTGGCTAAATAACAAGAAGATGTTAAGGCACAATTTTATGTATCAACCAAGCAACAAGAATTGGAGGCTCAAGCTATTCTTGATGAATTGGCTAAGCAGAAAAACAAAAAGTTGCAGGAGCTTAAAATGAAAGAGGAAAGAGATAAATTGGGTTTGCAGCAGAGGATCCATTATCTTGAGGAGGAAAAGGCCAAGCATAGAATAGAGAAAGAAGCCCTTGAAGCCAAATTTAAGGCTATGGAGGAGGCCCATAGGAATAAGGAAGAACAAGAATGCTTGGAGAGAGAAAAGGAGGCTACAAAGCTTGCTCTATATGAGAAGAAGTCCAAAGAAGCATGGGAATATGTTGAGGAATTAAAGAGACAAAGGGACCAGATGTTAGAGGAAAACAAGTTGGAAGAGGAATGCTTGAAGTAGGAGTTGGAAGCTAAAAGATTGCAAGAACAAAAGGATAAGGAAGCAGCTGAGAAACTTGCACAAGAAAAAGTATAAAGAGAGTAGTGAAATGTGCAGGAGGTTGACTCTCAGCCTGAGAACACAATATTGTAACCTCTATCTTCTACCATTGTGACTTCTTCTTCAACACAAATAGCTACTACTCCTATAACTCCTACATGGTTAAAGCTTGACTTGGAGAAGAAACAAATAGTTCAACCTCAGCCTCTCAATTGGGGTGAGATGATGAAGGAAATTGAGGAGAGATCCAAAAATAAGGCCAAGGTTCTTCACTCCACCAAACTTACATACACAGAAGAAATCATTGTTGAATGTGCAATACCAATGGTGGATAAGAATCGGGAGGATATGCAAATGAATGACTATCAATTGGGTACGGTGAATTTGGGAAGACCTACAAGAAATTAACAAATGAGCTTAATTGATATTGTAGCTTCCTCTACCAAGTCTAGGATGATCAAAGAAAAAAGAAAAGAAACATGATCTTAAGGCTCAATTGGATCAATTGCATAAGTTTTTAAAAGATGTCTCAACTCTAATTTCTCAACAAGTTGCTGCTCATGAATACCCAATCTTATTAACAAAGAAGGAAGTCGATGACTTGGTGCAAATGAAGAGTAAGGTGGGGATGTTGGAAACATGGATAGATAAGCTCAATCAAGAGGTTGATGAAGTGATAACTAATAGTTTTAAGTTGCATGAAGCAACACTTGAGTTGGCAGGAGATTTGAACTGTCATGCTGAAGATCTAGACAAGCAAGATGAAGAATATAAAGAATATGTTAAAAAGCTAAAGGACATTAGCAAAGTGCCTAAGTCAACTCTACTTGAGCAGTCAATCCTTGAAGAGGGTAATGAGATTTTTATTGAGAAGACTATAAGGATAATAGGATACCAATCTAATTCTATTCATGAGTATAAGAATGAGGTTCAAGAGAAGAGTAAAGACTTGAACCAACACATTGCTGAATTGGAGGCAATAGTGGCTATAGTGGTCAATCTAGATACCTCGGTTAAGGAGGGTCTTTCTTTGGATAAGATGAGGGAGAAGTGGATGGGTAGATTTGAAGAGATGATACAAAAAGGGGATGATGGAGAGGATTTCTTATTAAATAGATTTATGGACATCAGGGAAGAAGCAAAGGCTGCTAGAAGGGAAGTGATCAAATTAAAGTAGGTATAGGGATTGGTTTTAGCAGAGTTAAAGAGGGTTAAATTTGAGGATGATTGGTTGGATGGGCCTGATTCGGATACCCTTCAACAAGTGTTCTCTTGTTATGATGAGTACATCCTTGAGCATGCAATGCAGGAATAAGTTGGCAACAGAACAACTTCTTCACTTGACACAACATCTTCTTCTTTCCTCTTTGCAAGGTTTTGACATGAACTTGACTCTAGTTTTATCCTTTAGTTTCACCTGATTTCTTGGGTTTTAAAATTTTGTGCAACGAAGCAATCTAGACTTGTAACTAAAGATCAACAGTTCAGTTCTTCATTCAGTTTCAGTCTCTAGATTTGTGGATCTAAGTTTTGACTGAGAGAAGCTTGCGCATGGCATGTCTATATGTATTTTTGAGCTCTATTTTATAAATTTCGAATGATTGATGAAATTTTAGCCACCTAATAATAGCAAGTAGTGATTAGTCTTAGGTTTTCATTTTTGTCAACAAGGATACTTTGAAAGTTCATTTGAACTTGGTTACAGTTTTACAGTTTTATATACAAGTATTTATGTTGTTATGAAGTTTGAACCTATCTAATAATATTAATGATTCATAATCAATCTATATGCCAATGATTTTTTGTTCCTAAATGTTTTCTATTTGGGGAAAATAAATAGAGAAAACCATATTTAAAGATTATCTCATTGAATTATCTATAAATGAAATTGTTGTTATATCTATTTGATCTGTGTTTTGATGATGAGTGGATGGTTTGTCTCAAAGTTTTTGAAATAAAGTTTAGCAAAAAGTTGTGATTGTTAAATTAGCACTATGGATGTATGCAATAGTATAGATTATTTTATGGATTGTATCATGCTGTGGTTGTGGTTGGATGAAGAAACGCTCATTATTGATATTCATGTCTATATTTTAGGTAGTTTTGTCCATGCTCTTATGTTTCAAAGCTTTGATCTATCTTTTTATCTTTATTTAAACCCCCCAAACATAAGTGAGTTGATTTCATGCAGTTTTGTTCCTTTTTACCAGCAAAAGGCCCCTTGCACATTATAGTTACATTGACCATTGAGCAATATCAGCACAATTGACAACCAACTACTAGGACTTTAGGAGTTAGATTACTATATGTTATCTTTCTTTTTCAGGAGAAATAGAATAGTGATATTTTGTTTAATGTTATTGTGTTGTTTTGAACATCAATAGGTCTGGCACTAGAAGGATAGCCTAAGGAACAAACTGGCTCGAATTGGGTCATTTTCACCATATAGGTAGGAAAGAGTTCTTAGATCTTCTCAAAATCTAGAACCATTGATTGAACTCCAAAATCCTATTAGGTATTGACCCCAAGCTCATAGAGTCTTGATCCCACCATTGTCACCACCACTTACTCCACCTAGCTTTCCACCCAATCCACCTATTCCACCACTAATCCAGCCAGTCCCACCACCACGACCTATGGCTTTCTTTGTGAATAACCCCTCTCCACTAGGGACTATCCCTAGTGGTATTCATGATTTTCCAAAGAATCCAGAGAGATTTTTTTCTAAGTACATTCATGGAGAATCAAGAAGTGTCGAAGAGCACATACATGCATTTAAGGATTTTGTACTCATGCTCAGGTGGCCCATCATGACATTGTGTGCAAGTTCTTCCCCTATTCTTTGGGAAACATGGCATACAAATTGGTATCTAAACTTACCCCAAGGGTCTATTCTAAGTTGGACAGACTCGGAAAATTCCTTTATCAATTAGTTTAGGGTTTATGTAGACCTTTTTATTCTATATCACCAATTTTCCACAATAAGAAAAGAGCATCACAAACCACTTCCTTTATTCAACACTGGGTTTCAAAGAATGTATCAAAGATTATAGGACCCCTATTTAGTTGCTAAGAATATTGTCATCATGGCATGCATATTTGAGGGTTCTAGATCCTCTAATTGGCTTATTTTTGCAAAGGACATATAATCCTAATGAAATTGATTCTTTTTCTAAAGTTTATCATCTAGCAATAGGGTTGCAACAACAGATAAGTTTGCAATCAGGGAGTCTAGGAGGAGTTCTTCCTCCCTTATGATATCAGATTCCTAACCCAACTTTGTTGTTCAACACAGTCCTAGGGATGTCTTATTCTCAATATGGACCCATGTCTCAGTTGCAGGCTCAACCTCCCCTACCATTCTTCACCAATGGTGCTAAGGACTCCTCCCAACAAACTCAAAATTACCAAAATCAAGCTGGAGGATCAAATCATGTTAATCAGCCCTTTGTAGTAAAGATTGTAGAAAGTGAAAAGACTCTTCAACTAGCTAATGAGATGGAGACTCTCAAAAATACCCTATCTCAGATGTCTAACGATATGGTTCAACTGAGACAGAACCCTCCTCAGAACCAAAACCAAGGCTTTCATAATCAAGGAGGGTATTCAAATCAAGGTGATTATTTTAACCAAAATTCTAATCAGAATTATAACTACAACCAAAATCAGAGAAACTATCAGAATCAAAATTCCCCTAATCAAAACTACCAAAATCAGAATAGGGGATACAACCAAAGGTCTAATAATAATAGCCAATGGAACACCGGGCTAAACAATGTGGGAGTCTCCCATAATCAGGTAGGTGATGAAAAGCCACACACTGCCAATGTGGAAGACCTCAACTTTATGACCAATTGGTGTAGACTACATGATATTGTGGCCCATTCTGAGGTGAATTGCCTAGAGATGGAGAAGAAGGTTAAGATAGCCCAAGTTGATGCTCCATTACAAGGTGCTCCCAGCAAATCTGGCGGATCCACTGATACTACCATGACTTACAAGATTTTTGAAGAGAAGTCTTCATTTCCCAGTCAGGAAGAGAACAAACTAGTGAAAGATGTGTATGATGCCTAGGCTTTCCAAACCAAGGGAGGCCATTTCCTCAAGAATCAAAATAAGGGGCCATTCACCACATCTACACCTCCTAATAACATGGTCCTGCCAAATCAGAATGTGGATAATGACCCACCACCACCAAAGGGTCCATCATATTTTCAAAACAAAGGTATTCCTCCTTTCTTTCCTAAGTATCAGGTAAAGAATGATTCAGAATTTGATTTCATTGTAGAGATGCAAAGGCAGAAAACTTCATTATCATTCTTTGACATTATGAAGTGATGACCTTCTTAAAAGAAAATTTTGTTGAAAGCCTTGGACGAAGTAGACAGATCAAAAGGGAAAGGAAAGGTGACTCCCACTAATGAGATGAATGCAACACTCTATAAAGGTAAGACTAGTACTCCACCTTTCCTTTTGAGTTTAAGAATTTTTGTAAAGAATCTACACAATTGTCTACTAGATTCTGGGGAATCGGGAAATGTCATGCCTTTTTCAATTTATAGGAAGTTAGGTCTAAGTCCACTCTAGACTAACAAAAAATTTATTCAATTAGAAAAAATGGAAGTCAATGTGGTAGGCGAGCTTAAAAATATCCATGTATAGGTTGGATCTAATCCAAGGATCCAAACTTATATGGATATCCAAGTTGTTGATATCCCAGAAACCTATGGTATGCTCTTAAGTAGAGACCTAATGAAAATTATTGGGGGTATTTTTCCTTTGATTTCTCACACATGTGGCTACCATGGAAAGGGATAGCAACCTAGATTAGAATTGAAAGTGAGCCTAGGCTCAAACACATGATCATTGAGTATGATTCCCCTAATGAGGTAGCCTATTTCGAGACTGAGATAGGAGTTTACAAGCAGGAGGAAATCATGGCTTTCTCTATGCTTCATTCTAATGATCTATTGCCTCTAGAAAAAATTAACCTGATGACTACAGTTAACCAACAAGTCTTAATCAAAAATTTGCAACAGGATAGGTTGGTACTGGGAAAAGAGGTTGATATGTGGAGTTTTTTGCTTCCCAATTGGTGTAGGGTCCATTATGAGAATCATTTTGAGTTAACTTTTCAACCCTGTGTAGATATCTTCAACCATGTCTCCCAAGTTGCAGAAACTTGTGAATGTCAACCTCAAACCTCCACCAATAAATTTTTATTTGAACTAAAAGATGCAACCATCCTTACAAGAGCCATTCTTTCTCAAAAAGAATCATCTTCCCAACTCGAGCAGACTCAGGTTCTATGCTCTAAACTACAAAGAGAGACTAATGAATCTCAGTCTTTTCCAATTACACCTACCCTAGATACCCTTCTAATGCCCAAGGAATTGGTGAAAAATGTACTAAATCATGATCTGACCCAAGAGGAGGTTCAAGAATTAGTTCCTGAACAAATTTTGAATCCAAGAGAACCTTCTAGTTAACTATGCCTCAATTACCTTTAAATCTTGATGACCACCACCAATCTGAGCTGCCACATACTTCTAGCAAGTAGATACCTATGGCCCTAAAGAAGAAAGAGATTCTGGCTCCAGACAAATTATGGAGTTTTAAATTCGATGGCTTTAAGTCCAAGTCAGGAAGTGGAGCAAGGATTGAATTAACTAACCCAAAGGGGAAAAATTACTTTGCTTCTTATAGGTTACATTTTGGATGCACTAATAATGTGGCAGAGTATGAAGCACTTGCTCGAGGTTTGATGTTTTCTCATCAGAAGAAAGTCACATCTCTCATGGTTATGGGATATTTTGAAGTAATTTTCAAGCAGGCCTGCAACCAATATACTTGTCATAAAAAAAGATTGGTTTCTTATAGAAATAGATTTTGGAATCTGATTGAGGATTTTGACACTTTTGGAATCACTTTGATTCCTAGGGAACACAATCAAATTGCAGATTCCCTTGGAGTCACTGCTAGCACTCTATAGCCTATGCAAGACTCCAAGTTGAAAAGATTTTTAGTTGAACTAGTCTCAATCCCAACAGCTCCAAATAATGTCCAGAATTTTCAGGTCTTCGATGATGACCAACACATACTCGCCTTCTTGGCAAGTTCTGATGTTTTCAAAGGATAGATAATAGATGAGTTAGAAAGAGTTCATGGGGATTGGGACCCTGAGAGTTGTGACACTGAAGGAATAATGAATTTGAAAAGCAACATCATTCCCAAGGGGATGGTAGCTTTGGAAACAATATTTGACTCTAATCCTCAGGCTTGTGAGAGGGTTCCAACACAAAGTGATGGAGGGAAGTACGAATCTATTAATCTGGCTGATTCAGGCCTGAAAGAAATGTTTCTATAGGAAAGACTTGCCCTGAGGAGATAAGAGATGAAATAGTTAAGGTGTTAAAAGAAGACATTGCAGCAATTGCGTGGAGTTATGAAGATTTAAAGACTTTTGACACCTTTGTGACCATGCATACAATACCTTTGAAGCCAGAAGCAAAGCCCTTCCATTAAAAGCAGTGCTCGGTGTATGCTTTGATCGAGCCATTAATTCAAAAGGAAGTGCAAAAAATATTGTCAGCAAGAATCATCTTCCCAATACGACACTCCACTTGGGTTGCCAATTTATTTCCAGTATGCAAGAAGAGTGGGGAGATCAGACTATGTGTTGACTTTAGGAACCTAAACAAAGCCTCAGAGAAGGATAACTATGCACTTCCTTCTCTTGATGAGGTATTACAAACTATCAATGGATCTCAGATGATGTCATTCTTGGATGGCTATTATGGGTACAATCAAGTGCTTGTCAGCCATGAGGACAGAATGAAGACTGCCTTCACTACTAAGTGGGGGCCATTTTCCTATTGCAGAATATCATTTGGACTTATCAATGCTGAAGCTACATTCCAGCATGCAATGGATGTAGCATTCTAGGATCTGATAGGTAAGTGTATCATTATCTATGTAGATGACTTAACTATTTTCTCTAAGAACAGAAAGGACCACGCTGCTGATTTAGCAAAAGTCCTTAAGAGATGTATAAGTTATGGAGTATCCCTAAATCACAAGAAATGTGTGTTTGGAGTTTCTAAAGGAAAACCTTTGGGCCATGTAATATCAAAAAGGGGAATATCCATAGACCCTGATAGAGTTGAAGCCATCTTGAAATTGACAATGCTAGGAACTAAAAAGGAGATTAGATCCTTCTATGGAAGGATTAATTTTGTAAGAAATTTTATAATAGGATTTGAAGAAATTGTGAAACCACTTAATGAGATGATGAGAAAAGATGCAAAAATAGAATGGAGCAATGAGGCTAAATTTTCTTTCTCACAAATTAAACAATCAATATCTGAGGCACTGGTCTTGACCAGTCCAAATTATTTAAATCCCTTCTATATGTATTCCTTTGCATTTGACCATTCATGTGAAGCTATTTTAACTCAAAGAAGAGGAGAGGGAGATGAAAGGCCAATTTCTTTCATGAGCTTCCCATTCAAAAATGCAGAGGTCAAGTACCCGCATCTTGAGAAGTAGGCCTTTGCATTGGTGCAAGTAGTAAAAAAAATTAGGTATTACATTCTTAGGAGCTAGGTTGTTGCCATAGTTCCCAATCCAGTTGTTAAGTCTCTCCTTATGCAAAGTAAGTTAGGAGAGATAAGAGGAAAATGGATGGCTATTTTGTAAGAATTTTATCTAGAGATCCATCCAATGAAGCTTATTCGAGGACAGGGTTTTTCAAAGGCTATAGTAGATGTTGACAGGAGTATCACTTGTCAATAGTATACAATGCACTCGATCACTAAGGATCCATGGTACACAAATTTTATTTTCTTCCTCCTCAACAATAGATGTCCAAAGGGAATGAATGCTACTCAAAGGAGAGTGTTGAGGATGAAAATTCACCATTTCATGCTCAAAGGAGTTGCCTTATACTAAAGAAATTATGAAGGAGTTTACCTGCGATGTTTAGATCAGCAAGAAGCCAAGCATCCTATTGATGAATTTCATGGTAGGCATGGCACAAGGCACGGATTTGTAGATTCCTTGGCTCATCAAATTCTCAAGTTAGGATACTATTGGACCCACATGTTCAGGGATGCATATCAACATGTCAGGACATGTCATATTTGCTATACCTCTGCATCAAAAGAACGTAATCCAACAATGTCGTTACAACCAGTTTATGAGGTAAGACCATTCGCCCAATAGGCACTGGATTTTTTAGGGGTAATTAATCCAAATTCTTTTGCAGGGCATAAGTTCATCTTAATAGCTATAGACTGTTGCATGCACTAGATTGAGGCTCAGCCATGAAAAAATAGCACCACAAAGGTGGTTATCATATTTCTTAATGACAACATTATTACCTGGTTTGGAGTACCCTTTGCCCTGGTATGTGATAATGGCCCCGCTTTTTCATCTGTTGAATTCATACAATGGGCCTATGAACATAAAATCATTTTGAAGTATTCATCCAATTACTACCCATAGGGAAATGGTGTAGCAGAGTCTACCAATAAGAACCTATTGGAAGTAATAAAGAAATTGTTAGTGAACAATCCTAGAGACTGGCATACCTAGTTGATATTTTCCTTATGGGCAGATCAAACCCATATTAAAGTTGCTCTAGGAAATTCTCCATTTAAATTAATCTATGGCCAAGAGTCAATTTTCCCCATACATTTGCAGATACCTGTTCTCAAGTTTATGCAAGAGTTTTATTCAAAGGATGATCGGATTGAGGTAAGGCTAAATAATCTTTTAAACATGGAAGAATAGAGAGATGCTACTTTACAGTAGTTCTTTAAACATCAGGATATTGTCAAACATTGGTTTGACAAAAGAGCTAAGATCAAGGCATTTAGGATATTAGATCTTGTGTTATTGTGGGATAAGGCTAAAGAGAAAAAGGGTGACCACCAGAAGTTTGATAGACTCTGGCTAGGTCCATATCAAATAGTTGAGATCTTGGGTGAAAACGCTTTTCACTTGACCACCTTAACGGGAGAACCTATTCCATTGCCCTTCAATGGAGAGTTTCTCAAGCATTACTTTGGCCTGTAAGGGTCTGATTTCTAAATTAATTGTATATATCGTGTGTAATTATCTATTCTTTGTTTCTATTGGTTGTTTTCTTGTTTGTTATTTTTTCTCTTTGTTCCTTTTTTTGGTTTTGTTTTTGTTTTTGTCTTCTTCTTTGGGGACCCTCATTTCTTTCAATTTTGAAATATAGGGGTTGTTATTCAGAGTATGCTACAAGCACTAGGAGATAAATTGATTTACGCATTTTTTAGGGATATCTGTTGAGAGATTTCATTCTAAACTTATGTCTTATGGTCATTTTAGCATTGGTTTTAAAGTTATTAAGAGTAAGGTATATTGTAGATAACCTCATGAACTATAATTGAAATCTATCACAAAATAGATAAAATATCTGACTATGAAGTGCCTATTTATCTCAGGGTGATTATATCTCTAATTCAAGTGAGAAATTTGATTCCGGGTCCACTGTAGTTCTTAACCCATATTTCAGACTAGTAATGTCTGAGTATTGAGAAAGTTATCAAAATAATTTCCATAAGTGAAGCTTCTAAAAGAAAGAGAAAATAAAATTATTGAAATAAAGGAAAACTCAATACTAGATGGGTGATTCAAGTATCTCTATCAGGGCTATGGATGCCTAACTAGCAATAGAGCAATGCTTTGAGATAACTAAAGGTATCTCCGTCGGGGCTATTGACACCTGACTGGCAGCAGAGCAATGCCAAGGATTTCATTGCACGATAGTTGAAGGACTCAACCTATGTAACTTAGATCTTAGGTGTAGTTGTTCAGGGGTGGAGAAAGTTATTATGAAGAAGGATGCACCATATATGCACACACTCAGATTCAAAAATAGTTTATGTTGATTTACATTTGAGATTCCAACTCAACTTTACTTAAATATTCTGATCATACTTAAGTTAACATGTTTCATAAACCATAAGTTAACTTGTACCAAATGTGCTTCAACCAAGATACCTAAATGTCCCCAAAAGTATGATGCACTAGCTCACCATACCTAGCAGAGACAGAAAACTTCCTAGACACATCACTAATAGCCCAAGCCAGAACATCATTCCCAGCCAAGGTAGTGCATTCTCAAGACTCTAGAATATGAGCCAACTCAGCTCTTTACTCCGCTGAACCTCCAGGAGGCCATTCAGAAGGAAGTTTCCATTGATACTGAACAACTAGGCCACAATCATGAGAAATCTTATAATGACCAACAGTGACCCAACTAGCCACGGTAAAAATATCACAAAGGGGCTATAGGTGAGGGTGAGTAGAAAGGATAGAAGGATGACCATCCCACAAGTCGAGCCAAAAAAGAGCTTGTGATCTCAAATGACATATCCAAAAAAGACCCTTCTTAACCAACTGAGCCCCAAGTTTCAGAGTATTCCAGATCATAGAACCCCTTCCAACCAAAGGAAAGTGAGGAACATCAAACACATTAACATCCTTAAGATACTTATGGGTGAGGATATAGGCCCAAAGTTGATCCTAGCTAGAGCACCACCACCAATAAATTTTAGCCACAAGAGCCTACCCATTCAAGATAGCAAAATGCAAGCCAAGGCTGCCCTCTTCCTTAGGCCGGAACATAGTTTCCCACTTAACTAAGCTCCATTTTGTAGTTGATAAATTACCATTCTAGAGAAATCGACGAGAAAGAGCATCAAATTCCCATAGAAAGGACATGGGAGTAGCTTGAACAAAGCACCTGTAGATAGGAAGGGCTTAAATAATAGACTTTAGAAGAGTCAAGTAAGTAGCAGAAGATAACCAATGATGAGTCCAATGATTCACCTTCTGCCACAACTTATCAAGAAAAATCTTCCAAGAGGACCTTGGATGTCTACCAACTGTAAGAGGAATACCTAAATGAACAAAGGGAAGAGTCTCGATCTGAAACCACAGGATGTCAACAATACATTGTTGGATAGCTGAAGGAGTGTTAAAGAAGAAAATAGAAGATTTATGGTCATTAACCTTTTGACTTGAAGCAGCAAGATAAATATCCAAGGCTTGTCTGAAGGATTCAACTTCTCGAAGATGAGCCAAACCCATAAGAGTAGTTTCATCCACAAATTGGAGATGTGAGAGTTGTGGTAAACCATTACCCCAATGCCACCCATGAATCAATCCCTGAGAGGTGTGAAACTTAAGAAAATGGCCCAGACCCTCAGCCATAATAATAAATAGATAAGGTGAGAGAGGATCCCCTTTGCGAAGGCCCTTGGATGCACCAAAAGGCTCTAAAGGTTCTCCATTCATAATAATAGAGAAGGAAGAAGTAAGACAACTCATGGTCCAACTCACCCAATCAGGACTAAAACCAAAAGGTAAGAGAATTTTTTGAAGAAAACTCCATTTGACTCTATCATAAGCCTTGGCCATGTCTAACTTAATGAACATAGATTGTTTTTTAGAAGTTTCCATAGAATGAATAACCTCATAAGCCACCACCACCCCATCAAGAATTTGTTTTCTAGCCACAAAAACTCCTTGTTCATTAGAGATCACCACAGAAAGACAATTTTTGAGCCTCTCTGCCATCAACCTAGTGATAATCTTATACACCACATTACAAAGAGAAAAAGGTCAAAAAAAGTCAAGCTTATCAGCACCTTCCTTCTTGGGAATGAGAACCAAGAAAGTAGAATTCATGACCTGAAGCATCTGCTTACTACAAAGAGACTCCTAAACAACTTCCAATAGATCAAGATTGATGATATCCCAAAAATCCTAGAAAAACTCAATAGGGAAGCCATATGGACCTAGTGCTTTACCTTTATTCATACCAAACACGACTGCTTCTAAC
The DNA here is from genome assembly GCA_007258455.2 of Sequoia sempervirens. NCBI lineage: Eukaryota > Viridiplantae > Streptophyta > Pinopsida > Cupressales > Cupressaceae > Sequoia > Sequoia sempervirens. Next base: position 599,533,475 of record VDFB02281492.1, on the reverse strand, counting down.
TCTGGCATCAAAATCAGGTGAATAAGAGAATCATTCATCGCATCGGTGATCAGAGAGGGAATGCAAGAAAGGACCAAAGTTTCCTTCTCAACAACAGGAGGGGAATCTTTGACAAATAGAGCAGAGTAAAACTACCTATCCTCCCAAGACATAGCCATCTAAGAGGAAATTTGTAGACCATTTGAAGTCACTAGAGAAGAAATGTGCCCCTTGTTATGACAAGCCTGCACAGAATGATGAAAAAAGGAAGTATTCATATCCCCTTCCTAAATCCAATCAATCTGATCCTTTTGTTTCCAAAAAATCTCTTCCTGAAGCTCCCACTCTTCCACATTTTGCATTGCCTGAGACTCCGCTCTTCCAAGATCATATGTGAAACCACTATCCTAAATTTGGTGAGAAATCACAGCAAGACGGTCTAGAGCATCCCTCTTCTTGGATTGAAGGTGACCAAAATAGAGCTTGTTCCATCTCTTAAGTTGATATTTGACATATTGGAGTTTCTTAACAAAGAAATACATAGTTGTCCCAAAAGTTGGGCCTCCCTCTCCCCACCACTTTGCCACTAAATCATACAGTGAAGAATCTCGAAGCCACATAAGCTGAAATTTAAAGGGAGGATTCTTAGGAACAACCAAAGAAGACATTGAAAATTTAATGGGCCAATGATTAGAACCTCTCCAGTCAAGGATTTCCGAACAAGTAGTCAAACCCCTACCCACCCAAAAATAGGAGACAAGAAACCTATCCAGCCATTCAGAGATTGCTTCCTATCCACTCCGTCTATTGTTCCAAGTGAAAATGACATTAGATGGCTTAACATCCACAAGAGCAAGAGAATCCACCTAAGCACAAAAAAGATCAGAATTAGGACCTAACCTAGGCACACCCCCTCTTTCCTCCTCCAAACTCAACACAAAATTGAAATCACCACCTAAGATCCAAGGCAAATAAGGAGTGCAAGAGCGGAGATACCTTGTATGTGCCCAAAGTTGGATCTTACGACGGATATCAATGGGAGCATATACATTAGAAATGAGAATAGTCTCACCAGAATGCAAATTAGATGCAACCATGGAGATAGAAGATTGACTAGAAATCCACCAAAGAGGAGAAATCTTTTGCGGATTCCAAAAAAGGGCCAAACCTCCAGAATTTCCTTGAGATCCAATGCACTGACACTGACCAAAGTTCCAAATACGAGAAGCAAACTGAAGCATAAAATCAATAGAAACCTTAGTCTCTTGAACACAGAAGATTTCCAGAAAATGAACTACAACCAAATCATCAATAGATTGTTGATGAGAGGTGCTATTCAACCCCCACACATTCCAAGAGAGAACAATCATGGAGGGGATTGAGAGAAGTGAACATCAATGGGTTTAATAGACCCTGATTCCACCAATAAATCCCCAGCAACCTTAATATTCTCTAAATTTGTCTTACGCCCTCTTGAAGAGTTCTCAGAAGGACCTTTCTTAAGGATGTTCTAGTGCAACCCCAAGCCTTAAGAAGACCCCTTACTTGGATGAGAAGCTAATAACTCCTTAGCCAAATCTGCCAGCACAATATCATCTTGCATATGTTCATTCAAAGCATCCTATGGAGCTGGCACTCCAAAAACATCCTGACCTAACTCAAGAACTGACACAACCACCATACCCACATCAATAGCCGCAAGAGTGAAAGATGGTGGAATCCCATCCTCCAAGGCAACAGTCTCTAACACTTCAAATTGGCTAAAACCCTCATCAACCTAGTGATCTTTCAAAGTCTGCTTCAGGCCTCGTCCCTTAGCCTTCAATTGAACTAGTGTAAAGCCATCCTTATCCTTGCCTGCAACACCCTCCCTCATGGGACCTTTCCCCTTGTCTGCATTACCTGATAGATCTGAAGAAGAGGGGGAGTTAGTGGAGTGAGAATCTTTATGAACCTTAGGGAAATGATGTTGAAGATGGCCATACTCATGACAAAGCCGACAACGAAAAGGGAGAGATTCATAATCTAACTGTTGAATCCAGGATGAAGAGCCAAGAAGAATATCCAATGAATTCGATAATGGATTATTCAGACCCACCTCCACACAAATGCGAGCAAAATTAATCACCTTTCTATCAAGGGTTTATTGGGAAACCATTGTAGGCTTACCCAATAAAGTAGTAATTTGTTGCAAAATATCTTCTCTTCAAAACTCCAAAGGAAGCCACAACAGTCGAACCCAAACAGGAACCCAAGATGGCAACTCCTTAGCCAAATTAAAACCCATGTGCTAGGGTTTAATAAACAAACCAACATGATTATAAAAATATGGCCTTCCTTCAAAAACTCGATTTCAATTAGCCATATTAGAGAAAACAACCATAAAATAGTTATTAGCAGCAAGCATAATCTACATATCCCCTTCAATCTACCAAGAATTCCTAATCCAAGCTTCCAAAGCATAAAAGGGAATCTGAATCCCAAGAAACATACAAATGAGAGTGTGTTGGCTCCAGTACAAAACATCCTCAACAACTGATTTAGGGGAGAGGACCAAAACTAACCGATCCTGACTCTAAGGCCAACAACCATTTATTTTCTTCAACTTTGAACCCTCACTGACATAGAACATCTCTATCAACTATGCATGCAAGCCTGAGGAAGAGCCATTCAAAACCTTGGCATCATCAGCCACTAAAGACAATGCTTTCCCCACCATGCAAAAACCTCCCACCAAACTATAACACCAGCTAGCAAAACAGAAAATAGAAAATAGAAAAAGACCCTCGAAAGCAAAAAACCCCCACCCTTGAAAGCAAAACCCACCTCGAACACCAAAAATATCCCCCCCACACAAAACCAACACCACACATAGTGCACAACCCCCACCACCGACCACATGTAGGCTGCGTCCCTAGTAGACGCGGGCCTGCAAAGTCAAGGAATCACCCACACAAACCATCGCCATATCAAAACCTTAGATCCAAACACATCGAGCTCATACATTCCTTTGGGTTGTGAGTATTCTCCCTTGAGTCATTTTTCATTTTCCTTGTGTTTTGTTTAAGCCTGAGTGAGATCGAAACTACAATTGCAAGTGAATTTGGAACTTTTTCAAAGTTTTGGTTCCTATTTCCATCCCGATTCTGACTTTCGCTCATTTGCTTTGTGTTGTTTTTTTTCATTTATGTTTGGGTCGGGTCCAGTTTTTTCTTTGGCCCCGCTTCCCTTCATTTGTTGTTTTTGTCTTGGTCTTTGTTCCTTTTGTCAAGAGCAGAATCGGAGTTGAAACCGAACTTGGAACTTTGGAAAAGTTCTAGTTTTGGTTTTGGATCCAAACCCACCCCCGTTTCTTTCTGTTGTTAGTTCTTTGTCACAGGACCAGGACCAAGTTTGGAGTTCGATGAGGAACTTGTCAAAAATTTCTTATTTAGTTCTAGATCTGGGTCCACGTCCGCTCTATCTTTGGTGTCCATTAGAGTTAACTATCTATTTGTGTTGTTCGCTCCACCTGACCTACCACCTTTATTGCATTAATTGTAGGTTCTTCACATGTACGAAATCATTTTTAAAACCATAATTAAGGTTAATTGGCTCATTATCCTTGTTATCTAAACTATTTTAGCAAACCAAAGCCAAGAAAACTTTGAGAAGAGCGAATTGATTGCAGAGGCGTGGTAATTTGTGGATGTTTGTCAAGTTTTAGTATTTCCTTGTGGGTGTTTTGAGGTAGGGTCTCTTTTCCATTCTTTTCCTATTTCTGCTTTGTCATTTTGTCTTCATTCTTTGCATGTTGTTTTCTCGCACGTTCATAGAATTCTTTTCTATGAATTTTCACTTTTCTTTCTTGTTTTCTTTTGGTTTTGTTTTTGTCCTTTATTTTTCCATTCCATTTTCTTTCTTTTTGTTTGTCACTTTCGTGACAGGTGCGCTTTTTCATGCCTTAGTTTCTAATTAGGGCTTTCATTTACCGAGGTTTTCCATACTTTAAATGTTTTAAAATCTATTTCAGAACACTTCTGATCTTAATTATGTGTCGATTCTATGATTTTTGTGATGGGTTTGTGATGCCCTAATTTTCTAAGTTGACATATTGTGCAAACTAGGGTTTGCTCAATAACCTTTACAAAATATTGTTCCTTTAGGGTTAAATCTGGTTTCTATACGGTTAAGGTGTTGGTTTAAGTCCCTCTATTTTGGATTTCTTTGTAGACCATGTGACCATATCTTCAAAAAACATGTTCTATTTTTATGTCAAAACTGGTAGAAGCAGACTCAGGACCGAACTTGTCCCGAGGATGTTTAGTATTTGGATTCATTCCTAAAATGATCCCTCTTCTGTTCATTGATGATTTTGCTATTCACACTTGTCCTTAAGTGGAATCAAAACCAAAGTGGAGGTTGAACTTGGAACTAGTGATTATTTTTTGGTTTGGTTTCCATTTCAGTCCTGCTTCCGGTCTTGTCCTAGTTCCAGTTCTGATCAAGCTATGTGTTAAAACTGTGTCATATTCTTGATTCTTCTATGACTCTGCTTCTGATGAATGTAAAATTTGGCTTAGTATGAAGTTTTCCTAAGGAAGTAGAGGATGGTATTACATGATAAATTGATTCTATGCTTTTTTTTATCCAATACATGAGTTTATTGTAGAGACTAGAGGATGTCGGGTACATCAGAAGAAGCTTCTCAAAGGAGAAAAATAGTAGAAACTTCAAGTCAACGAGTTAAGCCAAAGAAGGTTAAAATGGAGCAACTCCCCTATACTCTAAGGTATAAAAATAGAGAAGCTACTCTCACTACTAGCAAGGTTGATTCTAAGTGGGAAGATATTACAGATACCAACTTAGGCACTTTCAACTATGAGGAGTTGGTGGATGAAACTTTGAATGATGTTACACCAAGGGCAGAAAGGATCATCCAATCTGGACTAGCACATGTTTCTATCTTCCCACTATCTATTCAATGTCTGGAATTGATATTAGCAATAGCTAAGGCCTACAATCCTACAATTAGGAAGTGCATGGATTCATAGGGGAATGTTATCATTGATTTAACAACCCAAATGACCAGGTTTATGTTTGACGCACCTGTTCCAAAAAATCATAGGTAGCCAAATGAAGCAAAAGCATTGAAACTTTATAGTGACAAGAAAGAAGCCAATAGATCCCACATGAACAAGCATCGGATGATGGTAGAGAAAAATTATTTGACTAAGCTTCTTGAACAGCCTAAAGGGGTATTAGGGACACAATCATGTTGCTCTCCAGAGTATTTGGAAAAAGATATGCTTCACAATTTAAAGAATGGATGTTCCCATTTATCCAAACTACCTTGGATGGTAGATAACAGTTTGACTAGCCTATGGTGGTTGCAAAAAGCATACATAATCAAATTCTCAGAGTGAGAGAAGCCAAGATTTTCTTCATGACTTCTTATGTGATCTATGCAACTGCTAGAATGGGGATCTTTCCTGGACTAAATACAATGGGCATATTCGGAGAAGCCCAAGGACAGAAGAAGGTGTGGGAGCACTATAATCATCTTACCTTGAAAGCATCGAAGTCACATTACATGAGGGTTAATGATGCATTTCTTTATGTTATCATTAATAGGCTCACTGGAGATGTTGGGTACAGATTGAGTAGGGAGGAAATGGCCTTCATCAATGAATGGGGACACTAGTTTATTCAATACCCCACTTTTACTTACTTTAGATTTGGAGGTTTTTATGGTCATCCCCACTTGCTCCCTAGGTGTTGTAACAATAGAATTATGTTAATGGAATTCATTTATCAAGCTCTGGTTGTTAACTTCAAATTATGCACCAAACATAAGACTAGTTGTCACAAGTTCCCCATGAAGTTGGGTGAGTTTAGTTGTCCACACATTGTGGCAGCTAAGATTGTTTATGATGAATTTATTTATTTGAAGTTGGGTCTGTACACTTCTAGGAAGCATTATGATCCCAGACACAAGATGCAGGCTTTGCTTCCTAGTCTTTTTTATAAGTATTTTAATTTACTGGAGGATTTTTGGATAGATCTGCAAGATGAATATGATCTCAGGAGGAGAAATTATGAAAGATTACCTATCCCACTCATGGTTGAGTATTGGATAAAGGAGAACATTCTAGAGACATTGTCTGATGATGGGGTAACTTTGGATCCCCAATATGATACAGATAAGATAGGCACCAAGGATCTTGATCTAGTGGATTGGAATGCAGAAGAGTCTATTGATATAAAGCATATTGCAAGACCAGTTTTGGATAGAAGTATATAATGGGTTATCTTGAGGGTTAACCAATTAGAGGCTCAAAAATAAAAGAAGAGGAAGGCTGTGGGTACCACTCAAGGGTACAAGAGGACAAAGAGAAGAATGGCTCCTAAGGAGCCCCTAGAGTTCTTCCCTCCTAATGTTGGCTTAGAGGAAATTGAAAGTCCTGCTCAAGATCCTTCAGAGACACATGAAGAAGAAGTGGTAATAGAAGCTGGTGCCTCAACATCTATTGCAGCAGAAGCATCCACTCAACCCCTGATCATAGAGCAACAAAGTGAGCGAATTCCCATGGGAAACCTCCATAAAGAATCTGAGTTGTTAAAGGAAAAGGAGGTTGAGATAGAAGTTCATGATATTGCAACAAATTATGAGGCTACCTAATCTAACAAAGAAACTCATATGGTGGCTTCCCTTGATGTAATAGATGATGCAAGGACTTATCATGTGCTAATAGAGGAGGATCAATGGAAACTATCCGAAGATGCTAAAAGGGAAGCAAATGCCAAGGCACAAGCTGACGCATTGGCTAAACAACAAGAAGAGGTTGTTAAGGCACAATCTGATGTATTAGCCAAGCAACAAGAATTGGAAGCTCAAGCTACTATTGATGAATTGGATAAGCAGAAGCAAAAAAAGGAGCAGGAGCTCAGAATGAAAGAGGAAAGAGATAAATTGGATTTGCAGCAAAGAATCCATGATCTTGAGGAGGAAAAGGCCAAGCATGGAAGAGAGAAAGAATCCCTCGAAGCCAAATTTAAGGCTATGGAGGAGGCCCATAGGAAGAAGGAAGAAAAAGAACTCTTGGAGAGAGAGAAGGAGGCTACAGAGCTTGCTCTACATGAGAATAAGTCCAAAGAAGCATGGGACTATGTTGAGGAATTGAAGAGACAAAGGGACCAAATGTTAGAGGAAAACAAGTTGGAAGAGGAACATTTGAAGCAGGAGTTGGAAGCTAATAGATTGCAAGAACAAAAGGACAAGGAAGAGGCTAAGAAACTTGCACAAGAAAAATCACAAAGAGAGTAGAAAAATGTGCAAGAGGTTGACTCTCAGCCTAAGAACACAATATTGCAACCTCTATCTTCTACCACTATGGCTTCTTCTTTAGCACAAATAGCTAGTACTCCTACAACTCCTACATGGTTAAAGCTTGACTTGGAGAAGAAACAAATAGTTCAACCTCGGCCTCTCAATTGGGATGAGATGATGAAGGAAATTGAGAAGGAGAGACCCAAAAAGAAGGCTAGGGTTCTTCACTCCACAAAACTTACAGACACAGGAGAAATCATTGTTGAATGTGCAATACCAATGGGGGATAAGAACCAAGAGGATGTGCAAATGACTGATTATCAATTGGGTACGGTGAATTTGGGAGAACCTACAAGAAATCAGCAAATGAACTTAATTGATATTGTAGCTTCCTCTACCAAGTCCAGGATGATCAAAGAAAAACAAAAGAAACATGAGCTTAAGGCTCAATTGGATGAGTTGCATAAGTTTTTAAAAGATGTATCAACTCCAATTTCTCAACAAGTCGTTGCTCCTGAATCCCCAATATTATTGACAAAGAAGGAAGTCAATGACTTGGTGCAAATGAAGAGTAAGGTGGGGATGCTGGAAAGATGGATTGATAAGCTCAATTAGGAGGTTGATGAAGTGCTAACTGATAGTTTTAATATTCATGAAGTAGCACTTGAGTTGGTAGGAGATTTGAACCAACATGCTGAAGATCTAGACAAGCAGGATGAAGAGTATAAAGAATATGTTAAAAAGCTTAAGGACATTAGCAAAGTGCCTAAGTCAACTCTACTTGAGTAGTCAATCCTTGAAGAGGGTAATGTGGTTTTTATTGAGAAGACTATGAGGATAATAGGATACAAATCCAAGTCTATTCATGAGCATAAGAATGAGGTTCAAGAGATGAGTAAAGACTTGAACCAGCAGATTGATGAATTGGAGGCAATAGTGGCTATATTGGTCAATATAGATACCTCGGTTAAGGAGGGTATTTCTTTGGATAAAATGAGGGAGAATTGGATGGGTATATTTGAACAAGTGATGCAAAGAGGGGATGATGGAGAGGATATCTTATTGGATAGATTTATGGACATCAAGGAAGAAGCTGCAAAGGCTGCTAGAAGGGAAGTCATCAAATTAAAGGAGGTACAAGGATTGGTTTTAGTAGAGTTAAAGAGGGTTAAATTTTAGGATGATTGATTGGATGGGCCTATTTTAGATACCCTTCAACAAGTATTCTCTAGTTACTATGAGTACATCCTTGAGCATGCAATGCAGGAATAAGTTGGCAGCAGAACACCTTCTTCACTTGACACAACATATTCTTCTTTCCTCTTTGCATGGTTTTGACATGAACATGACTCCAATTCTATCCTTTAGTTTCACCTCCTTTCTTGGGCATCAAAATCTTGTGCAACAAAGCAATCTAGCCTTGTAACTAAAGATTGGTAGTCTAGTTCTTCATTCAATTCTGGTCCCTTGATTTGTGGATCTGAGTTTTGACTAAGAGAATCTTGCACATGGCATGTCTATATGTATTTTTTATCTCTATTTTGTAAAGATCGGATGATTGAAGAAAATTTAGCCACTTGATGATAGAGAATAGTGATTATTTTTAGATTTTCATTGTTGTCAGCAAGGATACATTGAAAGTTCATTTTAACTTGGTTATAGTTTTACAGTTTTATATACAATTTTTTATGTTGTTATGAAGTTTGAACCTATCTAATAAGATTAATGATTCATAATCAATCCATATGCTAGTGATTTTTTGTGCCTAAATTTTTTCTATTTGGTGAAAATCAATAGAGAAAACCGGATTTAAAGATTATCTCATTGAATGTGAATGAAATTGTTGTTATATCTATTTGATCTATGTTTTGATGATGAGTGGATGATTTGTGTCAAAGTTTTTGAAATAAAGTTTAGTGAATAGTTTAATTGTTGAATTAGCACTATGGATGTATGCAATAGTATAGATTATTCTATTGATTGCATCATTTTGTGGTTATGGTTGGATGAAGAAACACTCATTATTGATATGCATGTCTGCATTTTATGTAGTTTTGTCCATGCTCTTCTGTTTCAAAGCTCTGATCTATCTTTTTCTCTTTATTTAAACCCCCCAAATGTAAGTTAGTTGATTTCATGTAGTTTTGCTCCTTTTTACCAACAAAAGGCCCCTTATACATTACAGTTACATTGACCATTGAGCCATATCAGCACAATTGAGAACCAACTACTAGGACCTTGGGAATCAGATTACTCTATGTTATCTTTCTTTTTTAGGAGAAATAGAATAGTGATATTATGTTTAATGTTGTGTTTTTTTTAACATCAACACTACCTTCATGCATGTCCCCAAGGTTTAGAGAACAAAATTGGATGATAAGTCTATAAAGTGTATCTTTCTTGGATACAGTTCAGAATCAGAGGGATATTGGCTTATGGATGTAATTAAAAAGGTGTACATTAGCAGGGATGTAGTCTTTGATGAGGAAATTTTTTAGTAGCACCTCCTCCTCTCCATCACCTGTATGTTCCCAAGCACCATAGTTACTTAAACCTATTGATGAGGAAGTTACAGAAGAGAAGGAACTTGATGATGAGAAGATAATTGATGAAGAGACTCCAGATGAAATTTTGTTTCCATTGGATGAATTTCCTCCTCTCACACCTTCATCCTCATCTTTTGTACACAAGAAGTTTCCTAAGTGGTATAATGCCACCTTAAAGGATGCAAAAGATAATGTAGTTATTGATACATCTTTTCATGGTCCTAAGACTCACAGTAAGTCTTGTGAATAATTGAATATGGTCCTTATGTGTATAGTTATGCAGAGTTCTAAACCTAAAATAGTGCAACAAGATCTTGAGTCACCACCATGGAAAGATCCTATGGATATTGAATATCAGGAACTTCTCAAGAAAAATACATGGGAACTTGTTGATCTTCCACCAGGGAAGAAGGCTATTGGTTGCAAGTGAGTTTTTCGGATCAAATACAAGGCAGATGGTAGCATCGACAAGTATAAGGCCTGACTTGTGGCTAAGGGCTATGCACAAAAGGAAGGCATTGATTATGATGATAATTTTTCCCCTACAACAAAGATCAAGACTATATGTATGCTATTGGCTATGGCAATGCAGTTTGGGTGGAAAGTTCACCACATGCCTTAATCAATATCTCATGGAGGAAATATATATGACTCAAATGTTAGATTCTATAAGAAGCAAGAACTGAGTCAGAATCAAATGTCGTTCGTAGATCACATGCAACTTCACACTCAACATATGATCGAAGATCAAAATAGTAGAATGAAGAGAAATCTGAAATGAGAGAAAAATAGAGACAATGCAAGAGAAATTATAGAATACTCTCAATACTCCTATTATGCCTTGCATAACCACCCCAATTTGTTTTGGGATCAAAATGGGTCCCCCTTTTCTCTTTTTGGTTTCTTTTTGCTTTTGGTTACTTGCTTTCCCCTTGGTGGTTTTTCTAGTTTTTTGCCTGAGTTTGTCTTCTAGTTTTGTCAGCGTTTGGTTCTACCTCAGTTGGAATTTGGGTTTTCTCCTAAGTTTGGGATTTTCTGCCCCATTCAGATTTTCCCAGATCTCGCTCGAGCTCCAGCCAAACGCTGTTGTTCGGGGATTTTTCGTCTTCGCGAAATTCTGTGTGGATCAGATTTTCCTGAAATCCCCGAGACCTCCGAGCGATGTCTCCTTCTTCTCGGATTTCTTTCTCATTCGAATTTTCCCAGATCTCACTCAAACTCTGGCTGAGCATTGTCGTTTGGGGATTTTCGGTATTCGTAGAAATCTGCGTGGACTGGATTTTCATGGATTTCTTTCTCCCCTATATTTTCCCAAAATCCGTTGTTCCCTGTTTGTTCTAGGTTTTCCAGAATGTCTTCTTCTTCGTAGAAATCCGTCCCGCGTGGATTTCCCCAGAATCTGGTGGAATGTGAAGAAGTATGGAGTAGCAGGACTAGTTAATAAATAATGATGCATTTTATGATTAATTGATGCTATTTTGAGATCCCACATGTTGTTCCTTGGTCGATAATGATCGGATTAAGTTTCTAATGGGTGTTTTCATGCTTATTCCGCTGGAATCCACCTAACTCAGAATTCTCTGAAATTCCTCCCTGGCTTGGATTCCATGGGTCGATCTAAAACCCGAACTATTTGTATGATCATTTTTGTTTGAAGATTTAACGACACCTTACTGACATAGGATTCATTTTAATGATGATTTTGATTATTTAACTTTTGTTTGTGTGATCTTTACTTGTGGTTTTCCTTGTTGAATGCAAGATTAAATCACACACGTGATGATATTTTCTAAGGGAGCTCAGTTGGAATGCATTCCTCAATCTAGTTGGTCATGAAAATTAGCTAAGGAAAAAGTTGGCAAGACTTTTCTAATCTCTTACCGACTGGTGGCTTGGCTCTGACCATTTGAAATCCAAAGAATCAGAATACTCCCCATTATGGATCTTATCGGCATAGGATTATCATGATCTCCCTGACCAATATTTCATTTTGTTCAAATCTATGTCTGTGTTGCCTATCGGCAAGACCCCAGGGATGTCATGGCAACTGGAATTTACATACAGGCATCTATCGGCATGAGTTTTCCCTTTGGGAAGAAGTCTTGGAAAAATATTTGAGTCTTACCGACTAGTGCGGAGCAAACGAAACCCCCCTCTTTCGGCAAGAGTTATTCCTTCGGCGGGAGGTCTTGCCAAATGCCTGTAGTCTTGCCGACTACCGATAAAGGCATGCCTTTTGGTGAAGGATAAAACCTTCGGCATAATGTCTGGCCAAAGAGGTGTGGTCATGGCAACAAAAGCGGCATCGGTGGGAATCATCTTCTTTGGCATATGGTCTCGGAAAATTCATAAAGTCACACCAACATGCCACAAAAGGATTTTATCAGTAATCTTCAGTGAGAGAATTAATAAGTCTCGGCGACACAAAGGAGAAAACAAAAGCTCGCCATAGGTCTTGCCGAAGGGTCATTCTTTGGTATGACACGAGGACCTCGATATAAGGTCTCGTCGATTGAGAGAAGTCTCAATGAAATGAAGAGGCATCGGCGTAGTGGTTGGAGCTCGCTAGGAAGTCTCAGTGACCCCGCAATGTCTTGCTAATGGAATCAAGTGAGCTCAGGGAAGAAAGAAATCAGAAAGAAGAAAGGAGTTCAGGATAGGATCTCCCCGAAGCATTAGAGTCTTGCCGACATTAGAGAGGAGCTCGCCTAAGGAATCTAGCATCGCCAAGACTCTTGTCGACATAATGGACTCGGTGAGAAAGAAAAGGGGTCGCTGTGATGTCTCCCCGACCTCATAATGTCCTGTCGACTAGTGAGCAACTCGTGAAAGAAGAAGACCTTGATATAAGGTCTAGGCGAAGAGGAAAGGTCTCACCGATGTGAAGTAATATTGGTATAATCTCTTTCCAATTCAATAGGGTCTGTCTGAAATAAAATGAAATCACCAAAGGATATGGGACTCAGTGTAATGTCTCACCGACTATGAAGGTCACATCGAAACAAAGGAAATCGGGGAGACTCCAAAAGAATAAAGGGCACTCAAAAAAATGTCTGGGTGACTCCAAGGTGTCTCAGCAAAAGAAATGGAGGTCAGTAGAAGGTTGTGGCTTCAGCATAATATTTGGCCGAAAGAAAGAGAGTCACACCAAAATGAAATGGGCTTGGTAAGAAGAAAGAAGTTCAGGGAAAGGTCTCCCTGAAACATTATAGTCTCACCGACATCAAAGATGAGCTCGCCCAAGGAGCCTGGCATCACCGAGACTCTTTTCGACATGAAGAAGCTCGCTGAAAGGTTTGCATCTTCACCAGGAAGTCTCAGTGACTATGAAAGTCACACCAAAGCAAGAGGATCCCGAGCCCGGAGAATAAGGAGGATGTCGGGGAGACTCCAAAAGAAAACAAGGACTTCACCATGTGGTCTTGTCGATATTGTAAAGTCTTGCCAATAGCGGTAGGTTCACAAATGAAAAGGGATATCGGTATAACCAAGGGGAGCTCGCCATGACCTTGTGCCGATTAAGAAGTCTTGCCAAAAGGAAAACAAACTCCAAGCCAGAGAGAGGGATATCATTGCTATGATGTCTTATCGATAAGAGGCTATCTTGTCGATGTTCTTTTGGAGCTCAATATGACTCCCACAGCTTGCCAAAAGGTCTCACCGACTGCCCCATGCTACCCTGATGACTACTGAAGGATGGGATCACATCGGGGAGACACCGATGGTGTCTCATCGACATGCAATGTTGATCAAACCACCTTTGACCGCCTGAGGAGCTCGCTTGGCATATGCCTGACCAATCAGAAGGAGCCAAAATAGTGACTCATCGGTCCCTTTATGAAGAACAAAAAAATGCGAGGGAAATGGATTCCTTCTGAGATCCAAAGGAAATGGATTGACTCGGGTGAAAGGTTTAAATCTACAGGAAGGCTTGATGATGCTTCTAGAAGGCAGTCAATGAACAGAGAAGTCTAGAATAGAAAGGGAGTCGAAGGAAAGAAGAAATTGTGATTCAGAGGGATAGTTGTGGCGACTACTGGCAAAGGGGGTAGATCAATATTAATGAAGATATTCTCAGCATTCAAGGTAACCCCAACAGAGTTCGAAGATGGACACGTAGATAGGAGAATAAAGGCAGCAGCTGTAAAAGATCTAAGGTCATCCTCGGAACAACTTTTCAGCATGGACAGCAGGGCTTCACATTGAATGTAGTTTTGACTTTCCCCAAAAAGATCTGAGAGTTGACTCTCCTACAGTCTACAGATATTTTGTAAACCCTAGTGCAGGGGACAACAGATTCCTGTTGGTACATTCTGTATATAAGGCATTTTTTCCTCTTTGTAAAGGTTAGCACTTCTAGATTAGAACTTCTAAGGTTAGAGAACTTTTAGACTGAGAATTGTTTAGAGTTAGAACTATTAAGAGTTAGTCAATTAATAGAAGGAGATAGAGTTGCATCTTGATTCTCAGTAATGAGAGCTTCTCTTGTCTTCCTGTTTAGCAATTAGATTTCAGTACAAACTATAATGTATTTTCTAAGTTCTCTTAGTGTAGTTGGAAACAATCTGGAGCCTCAGATTCTCTATACAATGGTGATTGTGCTAGCTTTGTAAATATTGCTTATCTATTTTACTAACAGAAGAAGCAATTAGAGTTTAATCTCTTTCATGTTGTGTTCCAGAATGATACTTGTCTTAAATTAATCATTTGATTTGTGAAGTCTTCAAGGAATGAAATATTATGTTATGTTTTATTTAAATGGTAATTAAAATCTGTTATGAGAATTAGCACTGTGAATGAAAGAGGTTGTGTGTCAATCACAAGTTTACTTTGTTCTGTAGTTTTGGTTTACAAATTCCTTGAAGTTAACAAGTTTGGTTAAGGTTGGATGAACTATTGTTCTTTTCTATTTCAAAAATCTTACTTATCTTTTTATATTTCTTTAAAAACCCCTATTAGAGTAGGTTTTATTTCATGCTTGATCTTAGAACAATCCAAAAGCTCAACACCAGCAGGCCCCTTGAATATTCTGCTTGCATTGTTGTGGTGCCAAAATCGCCATCAACAACTCCCACCGAGCGATCACTGAACTAGTAGAACTAGTGAAGGTGAGAGGAGAGTACTCAATATATAGAAGAATAAGGACAAATACATCCAAGAGGTGCATTAACTCCTACTACCCAAACAATCTAAAAGAGAAATTGTAGATTGCTTCTTACTCGACCAACAAACTAGACCATAACCAAGGAAGAAGTAGTAGCCTAAAGTAGACTTGTAATCTTGAGAATCACCTGCCCAATCTAAATTTGTGTGTCCCACCAAGTCAATATCCATTCCCATTGCATACTAAATCCCATAATTGTAAGTACCCTAAATGTAGTGAAGGATCCGCTAAGTTGCTTTCCAATTCAACTCGTGTGGGTCCTGCATGAATCGAGAGACCATGCCCACAACATACGAAATGTCGGGTCTCGTATGAGTCAAGTAGATGAGACTCCCAACAAGTTGTTGATACAAAGTACCATCAACCAAGGGTGAAGAACACTTAGCCTCAAGTTTGACCCATGACAAAAAAGGAGTCGGTGCAGGCTTATAGTCAACCATCTGAAATCTAGAGAGCATATCAAGTGCATACTTCCAAGGAATATTCTTGAAGATGATTGAGTGATCTCAATCCCCAAGAAGTAATGCAAAAGACCCAAGTCAGACACCAAAAATCTATCATGTAGAGCAATTTTCACTACCTTGATGGTAATGAGTGACTCCCTGTGATCAATAAGTCATCAACATAGAGAACTAGGAATGTGAGAGTGTCATCCTATTGCAGAATGTATACGTTCAGATCAGAATGGAATCAAGGAGCATGATTAAGGCCATAAAGAGACTTTTGAAGTCTGTGCACACAAATGAAGGATCCTGCCCAAACCCCTATGGCTGCTCCATGTAGATTTCCTCCTAAAGGTCACCATGAAGAAATACACTCTTCACATCCATCTGATGAACTTCCCAACAATGTGTTACAACTATAGCAAGGACAATTTAGATGGAATTCATCTTAGCAACTCAAGCCAAAGTTTCAAAGTAGTCAATCCTGGGAGCCTAGGAGAATCCTTTTTCTACCAACCGAGCCTTATGCTTATCAACTGAACCATCTACTGCAAATATAGTCTGATAGATCCACTTGCATCAAACAATTTTTCTTCCCTTAAGCTGACCCATCTGCTACAAATTTAGTGTGATAGATCCACTTGCATCGAACAATTTTTCTTCCCTTAGGAAGAGGTACTAAATCCCATGTGTGATTGCTCTCTAAGGAATTGAACTCTTCTTGCACTGCAACATCCAACTCAGGAATACCAGAAGCTTTTTGAAAATAGTATGGATCAGAAGTTGAAGCAGTGAAGAGATGTGGAGCCTGTTGAAATTGTGACTACGTTCTTGTGTCTAATGGATCACCAAATCAATCACCTGCTGACTCTAATGTTTGTCTACCACAAAGAGGTGCTAAGGTTAGAGAATCTGGAGGATAATCATCAACCTCTGAATGATGACTAGAAGAGGAATGTGAATCCTCATCATCCCTATCGCCATCTGAAGTGGAGGAAGAAGAATCCTCATCAATATTAGGATTAAGATCCTCTGAATAATTGGCATCAAGATGTAAAGTCTCCAATATGATAGTGGATGGAGAATTGGTAGGAGAAGAACTAAAAGAGCTCTCCTCAAAATGAAAACTCCTCTCAATGAACAACTCATGAGTGGTGGGATGGAAAATCCTATAACCCTTGAAATCATCTAGATATCCAACAAATATGCAAGGCTTGCCCTGCAAATCCATAGCCTTGCATTTCTCTGTTGGAATATGGGCCCATGCAAGAGAACCAAACACTGAAAAGTGCTTAACTATGGGTTTTTGACCAGTCCATGCTTGAAAAGGAGTTACCCCCTTCATAGCTTTGTGAGGAACTTGGTTCTAGATGTAACACACACAGTTGATGGCCTCTACCCAGTACTAAGGTGCCAAATATTTAGAGTGTATCACACAATTTTCCATCTCCTTCAAGGATTTATTCTTGCATTCTGTGACACCATTTTGCTAAGGACTATATGGAATTGTGTAATGCATGTTGATTCTTTTTGAAGCAAAAAAATATTCAAATTGATTGTTAACATATTCTCCCCCATTATTTATGCATAGAATCTTGATGAACTTCCCAAACTATTTCTCTGCAAAAGCTTTGAAATCCAGAAAATGATCAAAGACCTCAAGCTTTTGTTTGAGAAAATATACCCAAGTGTATCTAGAAAAGTCATCAATAAATGTCAAGACATATCTATCCCTATTGAAAGATGGTTGTGGAAGTGGTCTTTCCAAGTCATTGTGTACCAACTCCAATAGATTTGTAGCTCTCCATGCTTTTCATTTATCATATTTCTCCTCAGGATGCTTACCAAGAATGCATCCTTGGTAAACCCCATCAAAAAATCAAATAGAAGGCAACCCTGAAACCATGTCATGTTGACTAAGCTACTAAAAGTAACGATAGTTCAAGTGGAAAAACCATTGATGCCATAAAAAACTCACCTCATCTGCATGAGTGAGTAATACTGTCAAGGGAGAGTCAGGAACAAAGTGAGAAAATTGATATAATCTAGACTGGTGATCTACTTTTCCCACAACAACTGTAGACCCATTATGCATTTCACTGATTACCACTATATCTGGAGTGAACTCAACTCGTTTTCTAGAACCAATGTGAGTGATCTGATAAATAGATAGGAGATTAGTTGACAAATATGGAACACAAAGAACATCCTCAAATGTCCCTTCACCCACATCAACATACCCTCTCCCATGCACTTCAACAGGAGTGTCATCACCCATAAGTATGGTAGGTATAGAACATGGATCCAAAGGGGTAAAATTATCCTCTAATGAGGCCATGTGGTGCAAAGTACTTGAGTCAATGATCCAAAAATATGGTTGTGAAGCAACAACAACTAGGGCCTTTCCATTTCCTTTCCCCTTACTTGTGTCTATGTCCTTAAAAGAACCTTCTGATGAACTTTGTTTGATTGAATCAGGCACCTTGATATTGTTCTTTTCTAGAAGATGTGAAAGGTGGTCAATTTGTTTCTTTAAAAATTTATGTTCATCATGGCCAGGCCTTTTGCGATAAGAACACTTGACCTTCTCCTTCTTAGTTTTTTCACCTTTTGATGAAGAGGTATGATTATCTGCTTTTGAAGTAATAGATTTATGATCTTTCTTCTTCTCTCTTTGGTTCTTTTATTTCTTATCTTTCTTATTAGACCCTTACTATTTTTTTGTGCCCTGATTAACAACCAATGCATGTGACTTGGAGAGTTTAATTATACCCATTATAACCAATTTTTCCTGCTCCCTAGTGAGTTCTACAAAAAACTCATCTAAAGAAGGAATTTTATATGTGGAGCCTAGGGAACATTTTGTAGCATAGAATGTAGAAGAAAATACAAAATAGTTAGGACCAGCTTAGAAAGAATACTCAAGATTAGTTTCTTATCATCTTTCTTGATTCCACATGGTTCCAATTGCAATCTAACAACTTTGAATTTTGTGAAGAAGTCTTATATGGTGTTAAAATTTGAAGGACTTATCCCTATGAGTTTGTTCTGCAATTGATGGCCTCTTAACTCATCTTGCTTACCAAAGAGGTTTTCCAGTGTTTTCCACACATCATTCAGTGTTTGAGCAGACTCAATATGAAAAAGGAGGTCTGGAGATACTGACATACACAAAGTACCAAAAGCTTCATCACATTTTTTAAACCATTTAATCTTTTCTACACCATCTTGTGGTTTAGTTTCAAGTCACATTATTACACGATGATATCCATGTCTTTTCGGATATATTACCATCTTAGATTTCCATTCAAAATAATTATATGGACTTAAAACTAGAACTGTAGATGCATCCATGATAGCGGAAAAGAAGATTGCAAAGAAGAAAGAAAAGTGTGAAGAAAGAAGACACATGAGACACCCCCCCTTTCCACTAGTATCAAAAATCACCCCCCCAAGATATTACAATGTTGGCACTTTATGATTCGTGCTTTTACAAGGATTTTCTAGATTACAAGGCTTATAAGTCCTTTAATGGCCAAAATTACAATATTTGATACAAATTAATTTTCAAATAAAAATATGAAAAAATAACCTTGTAGCTATTTTTTACTCTTCAATATCTTTCTAACACTTTTTTGTTTTTGGAAAAAGGATTACAAAAGTGAAAGATATGACTTATTGAAGATAAAAATGCAACAGATTCAATCTATAATATTTGATTGAAGAAGGCACATTTTTTTTACTCAAACCTTTATGGATGGAAAGTTCTCATTTCCATCTTTCCGTCAAGTACTCGTTTGTGAACATTTGACACCCAAGGCAAAAGTTATGTAATTTTGAAAAAAATGCAAAATCTGCTTGTGAAAAACGACTTATGCCTTTTTCTAATTTGATTTCTACAAAATTTATCAACTTTTTGCAAAATGTAATGACTACCCAAATGGTTTTTCGATGCTGGCAATAAAACCTAGATTTTTTTTTCTTGAAAACAAGTGGAAGCTATATTTTTGAAGCCAAAATGAAAATGGCTCCAATTAAAATTCAAGATTTTAATTTTTATTTTTTTTACTGTATCCTCAAATCTCCGATTTTGGTGAAATAAAAGTCAATTTTTACTTTCTTAAACCTTCTAGACTCTTTGGAAATGTTGTAAAATCCTCCAATATTACCAAAAAGCTGCAAATCACCTAGATCTCACAGGAACAGATATATGTAAACCAAATTAAATATATGTTTATTTTCTTTTAAATTGTTTTGATTCTCTAGGTCATACAAGGATACAGGAGAAGAGCATACTTGGTTTTTAAGGAAAAATATTAGCTTTCTATTATTCTCAAATCTCTCAAAACATCAAAAAAATAATGAGCTATACTAGACAACACAACTCTGATACCATGTTAGATTCTGCAAGAAGCAAGAACCGAGCCAAGATATGATGTCAGTCATAGATCACATACAACTTCACTCAATAGATGATCGAAGATCAAAATAGTAGAATGAGGAGAAATCTAAAATGAGAGAAAAATAGAGAGAAGGCAAGAGAAATTGCAAAATTCTTTCAATACTCCCACCAAGCGATCACCAAACTAGTTGAACTAGTAAATGTGAGAGGAGAGTGCTCAATATATAGAAAAAATAAGGATAAACACATACAAGAGGTGCATTAACTCCTACTACCCATAAAAGGTGGGAGGTTATCACCTACAAGTGGTAAATGACAAAACATGTGGCATAACCTCCTTAGGTGAAGACAAAGAGGAGGTGGCACATAAATCCAAAAGAGGGTGAGAAAACCAACTACCTCATAACCTACCTAGGTAAAAATAGAATAGTGATTATGAGAGGTGGCACAACAAGCCAAAAGAGGATGTGTAACTCAACCACCCATGTGTGGGGAGAGAGTGACACGTGCAATTGATGTATTTCACCATGTGTCCTCATATTAACCACTCCTAATAAACCTAAGCAAGCTTAAATAATATGTGTAGGAAAAAAATAAATACCCCTAATATAAGGAAAATAAAAAACCTACACTAACATCAACCAAAGGGATACACTACACCTGGAAACAACACAAAGTATGCATACTCATCAAATTCCTCTATGGTCTTAAACAGGCTCCCTGAGCTTGGTATATCAAGATCAATGAGAATCTCCTTAACCATGGATTCATCATGAATCCATATGATCCCAATCTCTACCTCAAAGAGCAAGGGGGGAGATTGTCATTTTGATTGTTTATGTCGACGATCTAGTCATCATGGGGAGTTATCTAGAGATGATTGATGCAATGAAGAATGATCTCAAACAATCATTTTACATGACAAATCGCAGGCTCTCGCATTATTGTCTTGGACTTGAAGTGTGGAAAAAGAAGAATCAAATATATGTTTCTCAGATGAAGTATGCCAAGACACTGCTAGAGAGATTCCAAATGGAAGATTGAAAACCCATGTCGACCCCTATGGAGACAAGTTTGCAACTTTCCAACCACGATGCATTTGCTTAGGTGAATGCTACTCTTTATCTCTAGTTGATTGGGAGTCTTATCTACCTAACCTATACCAAGCCAAATATTAGTTTTGCTGTCAGTTATCTTTCTAGGTTTATGCAAGAACCTAAGGTTGTTCATTGGAAGGCAACAAATAGGGTTTTGAGGTACATTTGTGGTATAGTGGCATATGGCCTGGAATATAAGTAGAATACTAATTTTTCATTGTATGGATACACAAATACGGACTATGCAGGTTGAGTGGATGATAGGAAGTCTACTTCAGGCTGCATTTTCTTTCTGGGAATGTGAGGCCTCACCATTTTTTGAGTGTTGCTTTCATATTTTTATAGTGGAGGTCGTCTAATAAAATATTAGTATTATCATATTGAGTTATGTAACCTTGATGCTTATCCCATGATTTGATGTGTTTAATCATCTCTACGACATTTGGTTTCAATCAATGTGTGTGTTATCTATGAGGTTTTTATACTCTCAATTTCTATTTAACTATGTATGAAGAGGTACATATTAAATGTTGCTATAAGCATGAGAACTGGTACAACATCACACTAACTTATGTATCTATTGTAGATGTTCATAGAGGGATATGTATAATGCATTTGGATTCACGTACATAAATTGCATTGAATCTTATCTTCATGAAAAGGTCAACTTCAACCTTTAATTCATGAAGTCGTTCTTGTATACAATTCAACCTTGTAATAATTTGATATTTTTTTGAAGAAAATATCTCTTTTAAGGTTTGAACTATTATTATATTCTTAACCAATTCAAATGGACCATCATTTTTCTATTGCAAATATTTTGAATTTATTACCCATTCTTCTTGCCACCTGATTAATTCTAGTTTAATCCTATATGTCACAACCTTCCTTGAATGTCTAATTAATTCAATCTAATAGTATTAACAAAGAAAATGATATTATTGAGGTAATACTATCAAGAAGGTTATAATTATGATTGATATATTAGAAACAAAATTCCCATTTTCTTATTATTACAATCTTTAAGGATGTTTATGTGTGTGCCAAGTCATGTAGACCTTGTAGGTATAGATATTGGGAGCGAGGTATTTCTGACACGATGGAATGTAAGAGGTACATTAAGTTGACCCAAAGTAAGTAGAATCTATTGCTAAAAATAGTAAATAATTTCTATCTTTGCTTCTAACTAGAGTGTTTATTGACTATAGTTGTAAGTAGAGAATTGTGCTGTTATTGTCTTTCAAGTAAACGAAGAAAAAAAATATTTGCAAAATTATTAGTCATTGCAGTTTCATTAGGTTGTTTAGTGTGTAAAATGTGGGCTTAATAGGGATCTGGTCTAATTTCCTGGGGGAGAAAAAAGAAAACCACTATTGCTCACTCTTCTAAAGAAGAAGAATATCGCACCGTAGGGGGGGCTATCTATGAGGTGACATGGTTATGTTGCATTTTGGTAGGTATGGGAGTTCCTGATACAGGCCCTACCACTTTGTTCTGTGAAAATCAGAGTGTGTTGAAGCTTGTTCACAATCTGGTGTTTCATGAGTGTACCAAGCATATTGAGGTGCAATGACATTATATCTATGAGCATGTTCACCAATAAAATATACAACTTCGATTTTGTTTGACTCAAGAGCAATGTGCAAAATTTTTTACCAAATCACTTGCGGCTGTGAAATTCAAGGCTTTCCAAACTTTCATGCTCTAGTCTCTTGGGCATATGATGTAATAAGGGGGGGTGTTAGAATAGTTTTTTTATTACATCATTAATATAATAATATGCAACTACTTGTTTAGTTACAATATAGTTGATCAGGTATGCACAATCAGGTTGGTTATTTACCAACCTTTGTATTTATTCATGCCTTCCTAATTAACAAATTCACTCAATTTCTCTCATTCATTTTATCAATAAATATAACATGATTTTAAATCATACAACCTTGGAATTAAGTCCCACTCATACAAATTGAATGCTAGTTAACCATGGGTAAAATCCCTTAGACTTTTAACTAGCTCCTTACCCCTTGCATGGGGCAACTTAGAACTATTGATGATAGTTGAAGGTCAAGATCCTAGAGTAGCTAGAAATTTGATTTCAATTTTGAAGAATGATTTTGGAATACATGTAACATTTGATAAGCATGGTTGTAGATTGGTAAGAGGAAATCTGGTGATAGCAAGAGGGAAAAGAAAGGGGACTCTATTTAGGCTTGAAGCCACTACTATTGTTAACTCCACCAATGTAGATGAAAAATCTAAAAATAGTTGTATGTTGTGGCACCATAGATTGGTCCACATTAGTGACACTAGTTTAAGAACCATTTTGAATAAAAAGTTGTTAGACTGTTTTTCCTATTTTGATGAGAGTTTTCATTTTTGTGAACATTGTGTGTTTGGTAAACAAAACAGAAAATATTTTCCTTCAGATAGTACTAAATCTAATAATAAATTAGAACTTATTCATTTAGATGTATTTGGTCATGTGGATGTGGAATCAATTGGAAAATCTAGATATTTTATCTACTTCATTAACGATGTTACAAGAAATACCTGGTTATATTTTATGAGGCATAAATTTGAAGTTTTCACTAAGTTTAAAGAATTTAAAGCCTTAGTTGAAAACCAAACAGATAGTGTAGACACGCAAAATGTACAAGTTGACATTGCGCATCTAAGTCTGACTACCAACATCATTTCATCCTAAATCATTCCCCGACCTAGCCATTTAATTGAATATCTTTATTTGATTAAATTCATTTGTTTTCTTCTCTTAATTAAACAAATCATGTGTTTAATTAAGTCTCTTAAATCATTCTCCATCTCTTTTAATTAAATAATTAATTAAATCTCTAAAGTCTATCTATTAAATTGAATAAATTAAAATCTTATTTAATTTAATCTTACTTCAATCTCTTTAATTAAATAATCAAAACATGTTTATTTAATTAAACTCATTAAATCATTTCCTCTCTTGTTTGATTTAAATTAATCCAAAAATCTAAGTCAAAATAAGTCAAACTTCCTAATCTTCATTAAATTGATCAAATCTTGATTAAGTCTAATCTAATCTTCAAAATCCTCTAGCTTTTCCCACTTGCACAAATAAATCAATTTATTGATTTATTAAATCTTCATTTTCCCTCAACAAAGCATCTTTTGGAGGAATATTCTTCTATTTCAAATTCAAAATTTGAATGACATGTCCTTCCAACATGTCATTTACTCTCTCTTACAAGTCCTTCCAACAAGGCATTTACTTCTTCTTACATGTCCTTGCCTTGAGCCAAGTGGCATTTAATGCAATTTTCTTTCCCCCTCTTGCATGTCTTTTCTCAGAATTCAAATTCAAAAAATGCATTTATTGGCACATTTGTCAAAACTTGCTCATTCCTCATCCAATCACATTTGGACAAGTGGCATTTTGCCATTGGCCAAATCTTTGTCCCACATTGCTCTATTTTGGCTTTGTTTCCATTTCAACATTCTATAAATAGAATGCTTCACCATGCATTTTATCATCCACAATTATGCAAAGTTATTATGCACAAATATCTCTCAAATTCCATCCATCTTCTTAACTAGTTTATTGCAGATTTTGGAGCTCATTGAGGGACTTATCAAGTGGATCAATCATCTTCAATCAACATTTTCATTCAAGGAGTTGGGAAAGGGCAAATCTCCACACACCTATTTGCACCAACTCCCCCATGGGATCAAGTGTTTGCATGCTAAATTAGGATTTCATACTTCCATTATGTTCTTCATTGTTTTCTTTGTTTTATTTCCTATTTTTAGCTTTGTGAATGGATTTCATGGGGAATCCTTGTTCATGCTTACAAGATGACTCTCTAACATTGTTTTTTGTTGTGTTTTTGTAGGCACTTCGAATTGGGGTTCACATATTGGCGCTAGAAGGAGGGCTGATCGACAGATTCTAACATGTTTTTTAAAAATTTCACCATTTTTTACAGTTCTGTTCATAAATCCCGTTTTAGCACCCGTGATCACTGTTATAGCACTCTTGAACAGTCTCTTAGTGCCCATAATCACTGTTATAGTGCCCGTGATCACTGTTATGGCGCCCTTGAACAGTCTCTTAGCGCCCATTATCACTGTTATAGCGCCCGTGAACACTCTTTTAGCGCCCTTGATCATTCTTTTAGCACCCTTGATCATTCCTGCAATGCCCTTGATCATTCCTGCAGCGCTCTTGATCATTCCTGCAGCGCCCATGATCATTCTTTTAGCGCCCATGATCACTGTTTTAGCACCCATGAGTCAGTTTTAAAATGACCATATCTTGGTCATACGAAGGTCTTTTTTTATGCTTTTTTTTTTAAATAGGGTAGAATTTCGTAAGCTATCCAATGGTGTAGGTTTTTCTTAGCTATAAATTAGTTAAAATTTTCAAATTTTCATTTAAAGTAAAAACACATGATAACTTGGCTAAATTTTAGGGTGTTTTGGTTAATGATTCTTCTAACCCCTATATCCTTTTGTTTTTTTGATCTCATCTAACATTTTGATCACTTTTGCAGGTTGGAAATTGAAATCAAAAGAAAGAGAACCATGGGGATGATATTTTGTCTAATCAAAGTGTTTTTTAACACTTCTTCAAAGAATTTGTCATCCTTTTCTTTCTTTAGGACACTAGCTTTCATTTGGGTTCAAAAAGGATTATTTTTGTTTTTTTTTTTTGCAAAAGCATTAAAAAGAACCTTAGGATCAACAACTTACTAGATTTCGTTTATGGATTAAACAATTGAACAAATGTCTTTTCACTTGTGATTTGGTGCTCTAAAATGAACTCACACATTGCTTTGAAGGTTTAAAAGGAAC
>VDFB02281492.1:599297757-599507593 GCA_007258455.2 Sequoia sempervirens | reverse complement strand
GGACCCTCTTTTCTGATGTCTTTTGACCTTTGGTTTTATTGGATTCGCCTTTTGAGGGGTCTTGACATGTTGGTCTTGTTAGTTTTGATCTTGCCTTGGGGCCTGAATTGATTAAAATTGAGTTTTAGCAAAATCCAGGTTTTCACCTAACTCCAAGATTTTTCAGCCCCGGCGGATTTTCCCGAGCTCTGGTTTACTGTCTGTTTATTGCTGCATTTTCTGAATCCGGGTTTCTGCTTGACTCCGGGATTTTCCAGTTCTGGCGGATTTTCCTAGACTGTGCTAAATTCCCGAACTTCGTTATTTTCCCAGTTTCTGCATTCCCGCAAAATCTGTGTTCATCCGGATTTCCACGTATCTTGGGATTTTTCGAAATTCTGTCTTGGGCTCGGGTTTCCGGATCCGTCAGATGCGTCTTGTCGTTCATTAATGACCAGGGTACCTTTGTTTAGAGGCGTAAATGGGTCGATTTAAAACCTTCTCAGCGTCATTTTACTCCACCATTCATTTGCTTGCTGCTCTAGCTATTGAGAGTTTTCATTTGAGCTTCGAGGATTGATTCTGAATTGCTTGCGTTTGGATTGATTGGATCACTGGTTTGAGTTTTCGTTGCTTGGGAGTGCTTGCTGTGTGGTGGCTTCTTCGAATTCGAGTTTCGTCTGCAACAATCCATGGTAGGTCATCATTGGCCCTCCTTTTATTTTGCATGTGATTAGGTTTTTTCTGTGCTGAAGGATGGTCGTTATGGGTCGGCCCATACTTGGTCATGAGTTTGTTTTATCGAATTGGGGTTTGACCCATCTCTTCATGAAACCTCATCACCCGCACCCTCTGAGCTTGTATTTATCGACTTGACGACAGGTGCACACGTTTGGAAGGGGGGTTCTGGGTTAGATTGTTTGACCTCTTAATGCAAAATCTACCATATCTGCCAAGGTTAGGGTTTTTTCGGTGTTTGGCATGGAACGGAAAATTCGTTATGATTGATCGATCTTGCCCTTGTATTGCATTGACTCCTACCCTGTGAGAATTTAGAGCGCCTTAGATTGATATGTATAGATGGTATTTAAAACTATGAACTCACCCTGGTTTTCATGGCGGGAGGTTGTTCATCAAAATTAGGGCATCATCGTTCTATCATGGGAATTCATCATTTGAAAGCTTTGAGAACTTGAAACCATTTATATTTCGAATCTTGTTGGTTGGTGTCAATTTTGAAGTCATTCAAATCCCAATTAGCAAGGTTTTGCATAAACATTCAATCTATGGTTTGCGTGTGGCTGATCATCGGGTTCCCGTGGTGTCCGCGGAATTTCTGTGCACCCGGATTTTCCCGGTTTGGGCTAATTCCGCAGAGTGGGGTAGTTTCCGGAACATTTCGAACTGTCCGCGAAAATCCGTTCCATTCGGATTTCTCCGGGTTTCCAGTCTGGCTTTATCTTTTTTTTTATTTTTCAAAGATGGGATTGATGGAACAAATGCTGGATGCTTATTTCTTGTTTCCAATGAATTAATTTCATGATAATCTAATGATCTTTTGGCTGAACTAACAATTTATGTGATTAATGATGTTTTTGCAGCAAGAATCCGTTTGGGTCGGATTTCTCCGAAATTATGCCTCGATGGGATTTTCCCGGTTTGCATGGTTTTCCCGGACTGCTTTATTTTTCTGGATCTTCAAAGATTAGCAGTTTGTGGTGGATTTTAATCACTTTATATGATTTTATGCTAACCTTTGGATTGGAATATGCATAATAATTGAATATTAATGATGTCTTTTGTGAGTGTAGGCCGAATCAAGCAAGGCTGCAGCAGGAAAGTCCAAGGGTGACACAGAGGGGTTATCCATTTCAGAAGCAGAAAGGCTAAGATTGGACACCAAGAGCCAGCTGCCAGAAAGTAAGGTATCTTCCGTATGGTCGGAGGTGTCTGACACCAATGTGGGGGCCTGGATGTACGAAGACTTCAAGCAAAGGACAGCTGAGAAGAATCTACCAGTCCTAAGGAATGGAATGATGAAGTCTGGATTAGTGCATGTGGCAGGGTTTCCTCCTGCGATCCAATGCTATGAGTTGATCTTAGAGTGTGCTCGGCAATATGACTTTGACACGTAGAGGGTTGTGAGCACAGAGGGAAGGGTCTTGGCCAACTTCAGTCCTGTTTCCATTGCACAAGCCTTCGACATGCTGGACTTGCCTTCTATGTGTGCTCTAAACATGGACATGGCCCGGACGTATTATGAGAATGAGCCAACCAAAGCTCAACAGATTATCAACTCTTGGTTGGAAAAGCCAAAATCACATCACTCTAAACTGCCCAAGTAGTTGCACAGAGTTAAGTTCAGGTCAGATATCTATGATGCAATAACATTTTTGAGCAGGGTAGCAGGTTTGAAGACTGCCGGGGTGCTAGAGAGTTGGATGGTCCACGTGATCACCAAGATTGAATAGGGAACTAACTATCATTGGGCAGGGCTCATTAGCTCTGAGATTGATAAATAGCTGAGGAATGTCCTGGAAACCAAGAGGTTCACTATGTCCTCTTATGTCATGTATGTGCTTGCCAGATTCTACCCATACAAGGGCTTGAATCCACAGGGGACATTTGGGCAGGACATTGTCTATGAGGTCTATCCAGAGCTGCATCTAGGACACAAAGACTACAGGAGGGCTAATGATGCATTCACAATGCATATCACCAGGATGCTCCAGAATGTCGAACATGTAAGACTGTCAGATGGAGCCAAGGGATTGATAAAGAACGATGGGGCCTGGTTTATTCAATTTCCCACCTTCACCTACATCAAGATTGATGGATGCCCAGTCGCTCCATATAGACTACCCAGGTACCCAACGGATCATATTGTGCTATTGGAGATTGTTAGATAGATATGTGAGTTTGATGCCATAGTAAAGAAGGAAAAGCACAAAACAGGCTTTGGAGGGGATTTCCCTCTTGGAATTGGCGTAGCAGAGGTCTGCCCTTCCATTCAATCGGCACACAGCGCAGGAGATGAGTTGGCAGCATATGGTTTCTCCTTTCACTCCAAAAAGATGAACTTTGATATCACAGGAGAGGCACAAAAGAAGGCCACTAGGGAGTACCGGCATAAGGATGACCTGGAGGATTATTGGGCTAACATTAAGGATGACCTTGAAGCAAGGAAAAAGAGGTACTCTAGGCTTCCTGTTGAGGCAATTAGGAAATATAATGTCAAGTTGATCCCAGATCAATTGGAGGACGATGGAAACTTGGTGCAGGATCATGCCTACGAAGCTGTGAAGGATAGGTCGATCGGAGAAATCAATTGGAACGAAGATGAGGTCACAGAGTTGGAGGACCTAATGGTCCCTGTTATGAAATTCACCTCTTCTTGGTTGAAGCATAAAGTTTGGGAGCTGGAGAGTGAGAAGGTAACCTGTACCTTCAATCTAATGGGAAATCTTAACCCCATGTCTACTTCAGAGGAATCCGGGGATGATGACCCCAAAGGGAAAACCAAAAAGAGCTCTCCTTTCAAGATAAAGATTAGAGGCCCCAAGGAAAGTGAGCCTGAACCAAAGAGGAATCCAAAAGGAAAGAAGAGAAGTCAGACTTTGAAGATTGGTAAGTCCTCTGATGAGGAAGGGTTGGAAAAAGTAGAAGAGGAAAGTGCTCCACCACCAAAGAAGACCAGAACGGCCAAGACTTCAAAGAAGAAGGGTGAGGTTGCCTCAAAGGATG
Organism: Sequoia sempervirens; assembly: GCA_007258455.2. Classification (NCBI taxonomy): domain Eukaryota; kingdom Viridiplantae; phylum Streptophyta; class Pinopsida; order Cupressales; family Cupressaceae; genus Sequoia; species Sequoia sempervirens. The sequence goes on along the minus strand of VDFB02281492.1, from coordinate 599,503,870 downwards.
AGCCCCCTATCGTTGATGTAGAGAGTTCAGGGGAGAGGACCAAAGTTTACATGAGAAGATCCAGGACTCCTTCTCCTAAGGAGCAAATGCAGAAGACTGAACCTCTTCCGCCAAAATCACCAGTCACGGAGCCACCTAAGGCTGCTTCTCTTCCGCCAAGCATGCATGAGCAAGAAATTCCTGAGGAGTATGAGACTAGCAGAGAAGCGGAACCATTTAAGGAAGGAGCGCTCTTTGGTGAGGAGGCTGAGCTTGAAGTGGAAGAGGTAGGAAAGCTTCCTTCCTCATTGGTGCAGTATGAAGACTCTCCGGAGATTGGCAGGGGAAGCGGATCGCCTAAGCAGGAGGAAGACATCCTTGTCAGGACCCCATCACCGGTACAGGAGGTAGAGGTTAAGGAAGGAGATCAAGGTGAGCAGCTCCCTGAGGAGGAGGAGGATAAAACAACTGAAAAAGAAGAAGGGAAAACAACAGAACAGCCAGAAGAAGCAAGAACAGAGGAAATCCGGGTAGAACCTGCAGCCCCATATTGGCTTGAAAAGGAAATTGCAAGGAAGAAGCAGGTGGTAGTTGAAGATACTCCCTTGGATTGGGATGAAATGCTATCTAAAATTGGCAAAGGGAAGAAAAAGAAGGCAGCTAAGGTTGTCTCAAAGGTGGAGAGAGATGAAGCAAACAACAGGGTCATCCACATTGCCACCCCTGCTGCAGACAAAACTAGGGAGGAAGTTACTGGTCAGGACTACAGTGTGCAAACTATCAACCTTGGACCAGCATCCATGGAGCAGGACATAGAGGAATATGAAGGGTCTAGTGCCGTGATTATTGGGAGATTGAGAAAGGAGACCCAGACCAAGCATGAGTTGAAGAAAGAAAATGAAAGACTTAGGAAATGCTTGGAGGAAGTGATGAAGCCCCTGCAATCTCTCCATCCTTCTTCTTCTGCCACTCCTGGTTTCCTGCCTAAGGAGACTATCTCCGAGATTGAAAAGATGAAGACTTTGGCTCAAACTGCAATAGATTGGTTGAAGAATGTGCAAATAAAGGGAGATGATACAATTAAGGAAATCCTTTCAGTTGGAAAGGATGCAGTCAGAGCCAAGGAGCTGTTGGAGCATGTCCTATCCTAGGACAAGGAAGACATTGACCTTCTGTTGCAGAAATCCAAGGTCATCATGGGGCATGGTAAAGAACAATTGGCCGTGGATGGGATTCTTCCTTCTTCTAGGATAAATGAACCCTGGGAGTGGTTTGAGGCTCTGCAGATTCGGTAGAAGGCTATGAAGAAGATACAGAAACAAAGGAAACAAATAGATGGTGATCTTACTACAGTGTATGATGGATGCATTACATTCTTTGAGGTAATGACTGGAAGGAGGAAGATTGCCCCAAAATACCTAAGTCTGGAGCAGCTGAAGGAGTGGTGGCATGAAGTTTATGCCCCAGATTCTGAGAGTGTCATAACTACCCACCAGTTGGATGATGCAGCTACATATCTGGCAGTGATGGACAAATATCAGGCCAACAAGGTTGATTGGAATAGGACTATTGAGCAGTCAAAGGGGGAGATTGACTCCATTAAATGCAGACTTAAGGTTTTGCCTTTGCCACCTGTCGTCGAGTTGGATGGAACATTCTTGAGGGTTCAAGGATCGTTGGCCCAAAGCAAGGATAAGAGAGGTGGCAGTTAATGCCTATCTTGAGATTTGTGCTTCCCTATTATTATAGGGCATGTATTGAACTAGACTACATTGGGGATTGTGTCAAGGCCGACCTTGATGATATGGCATATAATGTGTGCCTTATTTTGAATTCCTAAGGCCGACTTGTTTTGGCAATTGTTTTATTTTGTAAATGTTTGGCTAGGCCGACATGTCTTGAGACTTTGCTATAAAAGGCATTCTTGCCTCATTGTAAGACATTAGAGAGACATCACAAAATTAGATATTAGAGAAGAGATAAGAAGTTAGAGTATTTTGCAAATTTCTTGAAGCAAGTATTGTAATCAGAACAGTGGAATTGTTGCAACAGTTTGATGATCTAATACAATTGAAGGCATTGTGGTTTTCCTGGTGAAATCTCTTGTGTTATTTCATTTCACATGGTTCTTGTTGTTCTATCTTTCAAATTGCTTAAAGATTTAGGGTTTAATGTTAAGAATTAGTTTTAGTTTGGTGAATGATGCTTATGATTTCATATTTGGAATGTTTGTAGCAATCTCTGGTTTATACTCCCAGTAACTATCTGATTGTAGTAGGCTGGTGAAGTCAACTTGGACCATATATTCATGTGTGCTTAAGTTCGATTGTGGATGAATATCCGTGATTTGAAAATCTAAATACCTTAGAAGATTGCACCGTTCTTGTGAAATTGCATTGTGGGTTAAGCGGGAATTGGTTATTTGAGATTGGTCCATTCCAGATATCTATCATTTGCATTGTTTATCATAGGAATAGTTTAGATCTTGTCATATCTTTGCACCCTTACCTTTTTCTATTTCTTTATCATGTGGTTAGATTTAGGATTAAAGATCATCATATTGCGTAATCCGATAAATTGGAAAGATACAGTTTGCTTGTAGTAAGGTCCCTTTGTGATTACCAACATTTTCACATATTATCTGAGTTGTTTATGCATTGTCATGACCTGACACTCGAGAGACCTTGGGGTGATTTTCAGTAATTTATTGTTGGAAATAACCTTTCAAGAGAGATAGAATATTGTATTCTATCTGAGTTGTTGCTGGTAGAAAAAACACCATCAACAACCCTAATATGCAGGTAAGGTACCTTGGGATACCTTTTGCTGTGCCCCAATCACAAAGAAATGTGGGGATGGATTAGCAAAAAGATAGAGAAGAAATTGGAAAATGGAACAGACACTATGTTTCTCTTGCTGGTAGGATTCAAGTCTGCCAGAAAAATCTTGTCTTCTTACAACATTTACTATACTTGTTTGGTTCTTCTAGTTACTAGGTCAATGAAATTCATAAAAGAATTAGAAATTTTTTGTGGTCCAATGGTAAAGGGAAGAAGAAAAAGCATGCTATTAATTGGGACTGGTGTTGTCTTTACAAGTTACAGGGTGGCCTGGGGCTGAAAGACCTAAGACTCTAGGGCATTGCTCTAGCCTCTAAGTGGGTGGTTAAGTCTTTGGAGGAGAATGAGCCGTGGAAGATTTTGGTCAGAAATAATATTCTAAATGTTGTGCCTAAGTAGGAAAAGACCTAGAAGGGCTTGCCTCTATATGACATTCTCATCTCCAATCATCCCATGACTCTGTCTGGATCTATAGTTTTTAAGAGCCTTTGGAAGGCTTGGGAAATCGCCAAGCATAGTGCTCATCTTAATTCCCCTAGCATAACCATCAACAGTTGTATGTGTCAAAGCTTCTCTTCTATTTGGTGGAATGTGCACCAAAATGGTAAGCCCCTTGCTCTCCTTTAGGGCTGTTCTGCAAAAAAGTAGTATAAAGCCAACATCAAAGTGTTTAGTGATATCATTGATAATGGGAACCTCAAAAGCTTGGAGGCCTTGAGCACAGAGTTTGATCTCCTCCCTTTTGCTTCAAGAACCTACTCTACCTTGGTGTCTGCTTGCTCAGGGGCTACATTCCCCTCTTCTGTAGCTCTCGTCCTTGATCCTGCTCGAGATCTTCGATGGAAGGATGATGTGGATTTGTTCAACCTTAAAGCCAAAATGATTTACAAGGATTTAAATTTGAAGGATGTTGTTTTTAAGCACCTCAATACCTGTTGGGGGACTTCTTTTCCAAACTCCTATTGGGAAAAGGTCCTTACGGAGGTCTAGCACAATTGCATTGAACCTAAGAGAGCTACCTTCAGGTGGATTACCCTTCTCCAAAGGCTTCCCTTTAAATCCAACTCTAATGATATTGAGATTTGCATCATTTTTCGCACACCTGAGTTGATAACTCATATCTTATTTGATTTTTTTATGCTAAAGAGATTTGGAGATTTTTTTGTAATGATTTGAATATTTGGCTTGATGATAATAGTGTTAATTGGAACTCAATTCTCTTCTGTGATTTAAAATTGAGTAAGGGTTGTAAGTTGTTTTGGATTTGCTTGACTAACGAAATCCTTTGGCACATCTGGAAGGAAAGGAATGATGACAAGTTTAAGGGCTAGAAGAGGGTTCTTACCGAGTCACATAAAAGACTCACATATCTTTCTATTGCCTTACAGGTTACACTACACTTTGAACCCTATAGAGATAAATTTGTAGATGTATGTGCCAGTGAAGAAGTGGTAAGAACCATCTGGGAGGGCACAGTAAGTGTCAATGTTAGAGAATTCCAAAGGGCATTCAAAGAATTCCAAGGAACTTTTAACCAGGCTGGAGGAGGCAGAGCTGCAAGGCAGAGGGTCCCCTATTAACGTGCACTATTGGCTCGGCAAGGAGATGGTATAGTTCGGGTGAATAAGGAGGAGAACAAGCATGGGATCTCCCCGACATTTTTGAAAGTGCTTTAGGAATTCAAAGGAGCATTCATTGAGGCAGCTAAAGATGGTAAACAAACGAAAGTAAAAAATAACTTGACACTGGTCTCCATGTTAATGAAGGCAGAAATCTTGCAATTGAGGGGGTTAGAGCCAATGGTTTGCTATCTGATGTTGAACCAAGCTAGGATGAGCCAAATTAAGGTAGTCAATGCAAGAACTTCTAAGCTGCGATCAATGCAGGAACTTCTATGCTGCAATCTAGGATTTTTTTGTATTTACATTTGTTTAAACTTGAGGACAATTACTTTTGAAGTTGTATTGTTGTTTCTTTTATGTCACAGGCTGAGATGTTGAGGCTTCTGTATAAGAAGTAGGCATTAGCACAAGATTTTGTTTATATTCTTTGTTTTGGTGATCATGATATACTGTTGATTCGACATTTTGGATCCCTTTGTAGCTTTTTATACTATTTTTAATACAAAAACATATAATACAATTACACATTATTTATTATATTTGTATTATATAATATAATATTTGTACTATTTATATTATTTATATTTATATATTATTTATATTTATATAATATTTATATTATATGATTTCTACTGATATTGATTTATATTATTATTTATTACAAATTTATTTTATGTTATTTTAATGTAACAATTCAATATATCTCTTATGTGTTAAATTTAATGGTTTCAAGTTCTAAACTTCTAGACAAAGCTTGAGATTAGAGTTATATTTGATGTTTAAGCATAGTTAGTCTTAGGGTTAGAGGAAGGAAATAATGATCATAATAATATAATATTAATAATATACTAAACAAAACATAATAATATAATCATAAAATCATAATATAATAATAATATAATATAATAGTTTAATATATTGGGTGGATGGGAGAGTGCCTTTCCACACATTATGTTGTGGAAAGGTTGGGGTTCTTTAAGATTAGTTGGAAATTACATTTGGAATAATCACCTAGCATATCTTGCTTGCCACCTCGATGGTGCCATATTGGTCAGGCCATGTGGAGTTGGCGAAGTTGTCATGGCATGCATTGACGGTTGCTAAATCATATGTAATATCTTTGTAATGATGATTTTGTCAAGTGATTTACAAAGGACACATTTGGGAGTTTGGGCTTGTTATGCCTTGCATAACCACCCCATTTTGTTTTTGGTCAAAATGGGTCACCCTTGTGTTTATTTTTCCTTGGTCTTTGTTTTTGGGTCTTAGGAGTGGTTCTTTTTCCTCCTAAGTCATTGTCCCTTTTGTCTGGAAGAAGGAAAACCAAAATGGAAACTGGACTAAGAACTTTGTAGAAGTTTTGGATCCGGTTTTGGTTCTGGTCCTAACCCCATTCTTGCCTTGTTGGTTTTCTTTGTCTATTTGGTTCGCCTTGCACTCTTGGGTTTGTTTCTCCCTTGAGTTGTCTTTTATTTGCTTGTGGTTTATTTTCCTCCTGGTGGAAGTGGAACCAAACTTGGAACTTTGCAAAAATTTCTAGATCCAGTTTTGGTTCTGATCTCACTCCCACTGGTTTTCTTTGTGTTTTTGTCCCTGTTTATGTCTTTTTTGGGATGGGATTCATTCTGGTACCTTTTCCTTTTGTTTTCCTTTTCTCATTTTTCTTGTGTCGGTGTTTGTTCCTTTGGTGGGAGCAGAACTGAACTTGGAACCAAATCTAGAACTTTCCAAAAAGTTCTAAATTTGGTTTTGGTTCCAATTTTGCCCCTATTCCTTTGTTGTCATTTTCCTTGTCATGGGGCTAAAACTAGAACCATAATAGAATGTGGATCTTACATCAAGTTCTTGATTCCATTTCAACTCCACTTCCGCTTCCACTTTACCTCTAACGTATGCAGATGTTGTGTACTCATCCCGTTTTGATTTTGTGCCCAACCAACTACATTAATTGCATTAATTACAGCCTCCTCACATGTGTGAAATGGATTTTAAACCTTAATCAAGGTTAATTTGCTCATTATCATTATTTCCTATGTTTTTTTAGCAAACCAAATCTGAGAAAGCATCAAAGAGGAGCACAATTAGGTCAAGGGAAAGCATCTGCAAGTGGATTTAGATCGAGTTTCATCTTGTTTGGTAGTGTTTTGAGGTACTTGTTGGTTTTCGCGCTCATTCCATTTTGTTTATTTTCTCGTTTCCTATTCATGGTGTTCATCGCACGTTCACAAGACCTTTCTCGTGAATCTTCACGTGTTTGTGTTTGTGTTTCGCTTTCTTTTTTAGTTTTTGTTTTGTTTTTCCCTTCATTTCTCATTTGTTTTTTTCTTTTCCCATTCATTTTTGTTGGTTTGTTGTTGTTTAATTTTTTTGGTGGTATCCATACTGTTGTTCCCTAGTTTTCTTAGGGTTCACATTTGAAGGACTTCATGTGCTTTAAAAGGTTGGAAACCTATCTGATGACCCTTCTAATCTTATTCTCATGTCGATTCAATTGCTTTCATGTCAAGTTTTTGGTGCCCTAATTTCTTGAGTCGATGGGTTGTGCATGTTGGAATATGGATTCCAATGTTGTCATTGATGGCAACTAAAGTCATCTTCATGGTCTGCATATCTATACCTAGTCATACCGACAGATAAAGTGAAATATTATGTGTTACTGGCATAATATTTGAAGAACAGGGTATTCAATCAGTCAGTTAAGCTGTCTACTTCACCGGATCATCATTTTGTGTTGTGGACCCCTGCGATTACTTGCTAACCATGTATATTACCTTATTACTAAATTTTTCGGTGTTGCATTAGTTGTAGTATGATCTTGGAGGTTTGGTAGGATGTTTTCTATCTACTTGCTCATTGTAGCCAACTCAGTGAATGTGGCATGTTGTGGATGTGTAAAGTGAAATTATTTAATTTTTTTTATATTTAAATATTTAATTATGGGTCCCAGCTTTAGTCTAGCCAACTTTTTTGGGTGCGGATCAAAATTATTAATGTTTTGGGCTGACAGTTGATAATATTTCTAAGTTTTATTAAGGCCAACATATAGCTACTTGATCTCTAGATGTAGATATATCTAAGAGATTTGATATATCATTTGATATATGAAAAAGGGAAGTGTGGTGGGGTGTTATGATCATCAAGAACAATGATTAGGCAATTATGCATAGTTTCATTTGTGCATTAAGATTTTGGCAGTGTTTTTGTGTAGAGTAGAGCAGAATTGTTGAATCAGTCAAAAGGACCAGAGATTATTTAAAGAGCTTAATTGGAACTATAATTAGGAATTTCTGATGTTATTTCATCAGTTCATTCTTTTGGATCTATTCCAAGTCATTGTAGGGTAGTGAGCCCATCCTTTTTGAGCAATGAACTCTAGGAAGTGAGCTTGAATGCAAGTGCATTCCCATTTTGTACTTTTCATTTTGAGTATACTCAAACTATATTGTGGATTGGCCATTTGCTATGGATAAGAAGATATGGAAGAAGAAACATGTAATTTATTAGTGCACATTTGTTGTATCTGTGAGGACTCATTTGGAGACTCAAGGGGATGAAAAACTTGTGAAATTATTCAAAATTTTATAGTTCTAATAGTGGCTTCATCTGGGGATGAATGATTGTGAAATCATTGCAAGGATCCAGATCTCTGGGTGAGCAGACCAAACTCAAGGTGATAGATCAGTGAGCAAAATGGAAATGCGAAATGGAGATGAACAAAACCCTAAACTACTGTGCATGGAAAAGAATTTTTAAAGAGGATTATGAAGAGTTTTCCATGCACTGGCAACCCTCAATCCTCTATGTTTCAACTTCATTAGTTTTGAACTATTATGGCCTAAAACTCAAACCATAAATGATGGTTCAAGGAAATCCAAAAGAAAGGTCCATATTTTCCCCTATCAAACACCCATTTTTTCCTTGAGTTCATCAAATTCTTCTTGAAGATATTCATGCAATCTTCCCTGTCACTATTACTAAAAGTTTTCAGAGAATCATCATGCTCAACTTGACCAAATTCCCTTCATCATTCTGTAATTCAAATTCTCCATCATCATGGGGAAAAATTCTATTATCTTTAACATACAAAGTACATGCATATTCAATGAAAAATTTCTCATTATCTTTCTCACTGTTATGAATTATAAAACATTCTCCTAGCTATACTAAAAATTCACCATCAGATTGCTTATCTTGAGAATAAAAAAATTTTGTCATATCAACATTGTTTGAGACAAACAAATCTGAAACCTTTTGCACCTCTTCAGTATCACCATTTGGAGACAACACTAGATTATGACTCATATCCTCAATATCATGCATGTATGAACCAATCAGCGTTGTACTACTATCATCCTTGATATGCAGATAAATGTCTTCTCCACATGAGTTAGAAACTTCAAAATGACATACCACTTCTTGAATAGACACATGTACTTGATCAACTCCAAAGGTTTCTTCATCATTTCGGGAAATGCACTAGGAGTCATATGAATCATTGCACAAAGGAATTTCACTATCAAAACAAATGTAAGTTGGACACAGGACTTCAGAATCACCTTCATGTGCACATCTCTGGTATTCAAGAGTTAGCAAATCTGAAATTTTCTCACTACTGAGTGAACATGTTTCTTCTTCCATATCTTCTATTATTTTTCCCTCTTCTTGATCTCCACAAGAGCTGGAAATATCTCCTTGTTGTAAATCAAGATTCACATGAATGCCCTCAAACTCTTCCTCATTATGACATGATACACAATCCCCTTCCATTTCATTTTCTGATTCATCAAAATGGAAATTTTCAAGATCATTGTAGTTATTCTCTTCACATGTTGACATACTCTCCTCTTCATCATCAAATGCATCATGGTTCTCATCTATAGTAGGAAGTGTTACTTGTTCACTCTCAAATGGATCCACATTCTCTAGTGCTTCTTCTTCCTGATTATCACAAGAACTGCAAGAATCACCTAATTGTAGGTTAGAATCCATAGGTTCCTCTTCACAATCCAAAAATTTACTGGGTCCCTCATAACATACATTGCTTTCCCTATTAAAATTTGTTATGCAGGAAAAATCTCTTGTATCTTCATCTTCCTCATGTAGGCTATCAAATGAATCATATTGACTTGCACATGTCTCATCTTCTATTGGATGCATTGTTTGATCAATTTCTCTATACTCATTTGTGATATCACCATTGTCTTCATACCTTTTCCTCTGCATGTTATCAATAAATTTATTAAATAGATCAAAGGTACACTGCTTTTCTAGCCAATAAACCGATTCAGGCTCCCATGCTCTTACAAACTACTCAACAAACATGGCCCTTGTAGGCCTACAATGAGAAGGTTTTTACATACAATTTTTTTTCATTCTATTGTATAGAGGAATTATATCTTCTCCTTCATATTTCCTTATGTCAAGAAATGCATTCAAGGGGGAAATTTTGCATCCTAATTTTTTGATGGAGTCCTAGCTTCGAGTATATACATACTCATCTTCTTCTTCTTCAAATTGTTGGTCCTAGCATACATATTACTGCAAGTTATGATTTTTTTGAATCTGTACTAACCTATGGGAAGCCTAGTTTGATGCAGAAAATTTTCCATAGTGCTCGAGAAATTGATCCTAGAATCCTTGGAGAGAATCAATAGAAGCTATCAGTAGGTTATTAAACCAATCCCTAGTTTAATGAATGAGTGACATCATGAATAGCCTCACCAGTAGAGTCGCCAATTTGTTAGCTCTCAAAAACATAGGTTTGAACCACGAAAGGTTGCCAAGCTTTCACAATGTTTCAGGGTAACAGACAAGGTGAAAAGATTTAGACCTTCTACTCTTCAGGTGCTGCTAGACCTAGGTGGGTGTACCTATATGAATGAAGCAGACTTGACTTGCTTATCTCTCTTGAAATTTTTTGCCCACAATGGCAGATGGGAGTGGACAAATAAAACTAAATTTGGTATAAATTGTATAGCAATATTCAAAGCTAAATCCTAATATATTCAATTAACAGATGTAAAGCAAATGAATGAATCTAAATAGTGAAATGTAGAGACTAGTTCCTTATTGGGTATGCAGAGTCAAATAAAATAGAAGTGGGCAACCTCTTTCTAGAAAACACTCAAAATTTTTGGCATATGTTTTGTTTATAACTTGTATAAACATGCAAGACTATGATTGCTAAGCTCTTCTTAATAATCCAGACGAATTTCCCTGATTACTGTGATCAACCAAAATTATCTAATCTTTTCTTGAAAGAACCAATCAATTAACCACATAGATACAAAAAATGTGCACTGATAAATTGAATATAAACTTGTTATATCAATTTAAACAACCAGAAAGCATCAATCTTGGAGAAAACTTAGTAATAATTTCAATAAGCACAATAGACAATTGACACTAGGAAAGAGCTGCCACATCAACTAATTTTCATTCAAATCCCCATTTTGAAATCATACATCATAGTCTCTGCTCTGTGGAAATTCTATTCCTATCCTACTTACTAATCTATCTCTCATATCTTCCTTTTTTACAATTGAGAATGAATATTTATACATCTGCATCTGAAAAGACACATGCTTCACATATCCAAATGTCGGCCAATAGTATTCGAGCTTCAATTAATCATCTCTGAGACATTCACTGAGACATCTCATAGTCACACCGAAGGCCAATGTCTCGCCAATAGATATTCTTTCATCTCATGTGTGTCGCTATAACATTTTGTTGTCGAGGAGACGTCTCATAGGTACCTTATGTCTCACCGAGAAATCTCCTTAAGTTCACATTTGATCTCCGTGACAATATCATTCTCACACCGATGCAACAAAATGTCGGTGTGACAAAATAGGTCAGAAAGACTGCAAGACCTTATCCTAATAACCCCTGGTAGAGTCCCCTTTGTGTTTTGTCGGTGAGACCCAATGCACTTGCCAAGAATTTACTCTGATAAATTTTAGTCTTACCAATATGTATATCCTTATTAGTGGTTGGTAAGACACTATGAATTCACTGAGACCTCATCCCGAATACCTTTACTCTGGTCGAAATATGTCCACGTGTGCTAGTCGATGAGACATAATGAGTTTGCTATGACATTACATCGATACCGCTTAGCCTAGACGATAAACCTCCTCATGCACTAGTCAGTGAGACCTCACCCCGGTGATATCACTCATGCCGATATGAATTTTCTTCTGTTGCTGAGACAATGTGTGTGTCCTATCAAGAAAAGGTATGAAGACAATGGTGATATCATAGATGAGTATAGAGAAATTGATCAAACAATGCATCCAATAGAAGATGAGACATGTGCAAGTCAATATCATTCATTTGATAGCCTACATGAGGAAGATGAAGATACAAGAGATTTTTCTTGCATAACAAATTTTAACAGGGAAAGCAATGTATGTGATGAGGGACCCAGTGAATTTTTGGATTGTGAAGAGGAACCTGTGGATTCTGACATACAATCAGGTGATTCTTGTAGTTCTTATGATACTCAAGAAGAAGAAGCAATGGAGAATGCAGATCCATTTGATAGTGAACAAGTAATACTTCCTACTATAGATGAGAACCATGATACATTTGATGATGAAGAGGAGAGTACCTCAACATGTGAAGAGAATAACTACAATGATCTTGAAAATTGCCATGTTGATGAATCATAAAATGAAATGGAAGGGGATTGTGTATCATGTCACAATGAGGAAGAGTTTGAGGGCATTCATGTGAATCTTGATTTACAACAAGGAGATATTTCTAGCTCTTGTGGAGATCAAGAAGAGGGAGAAATAATAGAAGATATGGAAGAAGAAACATGTTCACTCAGTAGTGAGCAAATTTTAGATTTGCTAACTCTTGAATACTAGAGATGTGCACATGAAGGTGATTCTGAAGTCCTGTGTCCATCTTACATTTGTTTTGATAGTGAAAGTCCTTTGTGCAATGATTCATATGACTCCCAGTGCATTTCCCAAAATGATGAAGAAACCTTTGGAGTTGATCAAATACATGTGTCCATTCAAGAAGTGGTATGTCATTTTGAATTTTCTAACTCATGTGGAGAAGACATTTATTTGCATGTCAAGGATGATAGATGTATAGCATTGATTGGTTCATACATGCATGATATTGAGGATATGAGTCATAATCTAGTGTTGTCTCCAAATGGTGATACCGAAGAGCTGCAAAAGGTTTCAGATTTGTTTGTCTCAAACAATGTTGATATGACAGAATTTTTTTATTCTCAAGATAAGCAATTTGATGGTGAATTTTTAGTACAACTGGGAGATTTTTTTATAATTCATAACAGTGAGAAAGATAATGAGAAATTTTTCATTGAATATGCATGTACTTTGTATGTTAAAGATAATAGAATTTTTCCCCATGATGATGGAGAATTTGAATTATAGAATGATGAAGGGAATTTGAGCCAAGCTAAGCATGATGATTCTCTGAAAACTTTTAGTAATAGTGATAGGGAATATTGCATGAATATCTTCAAGAAGAATTTGATGAACTCAAGGAAAAACTAGGTGTTTGATAGGGGAAAATATGGACCTTTCTGTTGGATTGCCTTGAACCATCATATATGGTTTGAGTTTTCAACCGTAACAGTTTAAAACTAATGAAGTTGAAACATAGAGGATTGAGGGTTGCATGTGCATGGACAACTCTTGATAATCATCTTTAAAAATTCTTTTCCATGCACAGTAGTTTAGGGTTTTGTTCATCTCCATTTCACATTTCCATTTTTCTTACTGATCTATCACCTTGAGTTTGGTCTGCTCACCTAGAGATCTAGATCCTTGCAATGATTTCACAATCATTCTTCCCCAGACGGAGCCATTGTTAGAACCGTAAAATTATAAATAATTTCAAGTTTTTCATCCCCTTGAGTCTCCAAATGAGTCCTCATAGATACAACAAATGTGCACTAACGGAGAGACTATTAGAACTATAAAATTATGAATGAGTGCATTGGTTCTTTTCTTGAAAGAACCAATCAATTAACCACACAGATACAACAAATGTGCACTGATAAATTGAAGATAAACTTGTTATATCAATTTAAACAACCAGAAAGCATCAATCTTGTAGACAACTTAGTAATAATTTCATTAAACACAATAGACAATTGACACCAGAAAAGAGCTGCCACATCAATTGATTTTCATTCCAATCCCTATTTTGAAATCATACATCATAGTCTCTGCTCTGTGGAAATTATATTCCTATCCTACTTACTAATCTATCTCTCATATCTTCCTTTTTTACAATTGAGAATGAATATTTATACATCTGCATCTGAAAAGACACATCACTTTGTGTATCCAAATGTTAGCCAATAGTATTTGAGCTTCAATTAATCATCTCTAAGACATTCACCAAGACATCTCATAGTCACACCGAAGGCCAATGTCTCACCAATAGATATTCTTTCATCTCATGTGTGTCGTTGTAACATTCTGTTGTCGAGGAGACATCTCATAGGTACCTTATGTCTCACTAAGAAATCTCCTTAAGTTCAAATTTGATCACTGTGATAATATCATTCTCACACCGATGCAACAAAATGTAAGTGTGACAAAATAGGTCGGAAAGATTGCAAGACCTTATCTCGATAACCCTTGGTAGAGTCCCCTTTGTGTTTTGTTGGTGAGACCCAATGCACTCGCCAAGACTTTACTTTGATGCATTTTATTCTTACCGATATGTATATCCTTATCGGTGGTTGGTAAGACACTACGAATTCACTGAGACCTCATCCTGAATACCTTTAGTCTAGCCGAAATATGTCCACGAGCGCTAGTCAATGAGACATAAAGAGTTAGCTATGACATTACATCGATACAACCAATTTGTTAGCTCTCAAAAATGCAGGTAAGAAAACCTCAAGAAGCTGCCAATCTCTTGGTACATTTTAGGGTAACAGACAAGGTCAAATGAATTGAACCTTCTACTCTTCAAGTGCTTCCAGACCTAGGTGGGTGTACCTATATGAATGAAGTAGACTTAATGCACTTATCTCTCTTGAAATGTTTTTCCCACAATGGCAGATGGGAGTGGACAAATAAAACTAAATTTGGTATAAATTATATAGAAATATTCAAAGCTAAATCCTAATATGTTGAGTTAACATATGTAAAGAAAATGAATCAATCTAAATAGTGAAATGTAGAGACTAGTGCCTTATTGGGTATGCAGAGTCAAATAAAATAGAAGTGGGCAACCTCTTTCTGGAAAACACTCAAATTTTTTGGCATATGTTTTGTTTATAACTTGCATAAACATGCAAGACTATGATTGTTAATCTCTTATTAATAATCCAAATGAATTTCCTTGATTACTGTGATCAACCAAAAGGATTTAATCTTTTCTTGAAAGAACCAATCAATTAACTACATAGATACATCAAATGTGCACTGATAAATTGAAGATAAACTTGTTATATCAGTTTAAACAACCAGAAAGCATCAATCTTGGAGACAACTTAGTAATAATTTGAATAAGCACAATAGATAATTGACACCAGAAAAGAGTTGCCACATCAACTAATTTTCATTAAAATCTCCATGTTGAAATCATACATCATAGTCTCTATTCTGTGGAAATTCTATTCCTATCCTACTTACTAATCTATCTCTCATATCTCCCCTTTTTACAATTGAGAATGAATATTTATACATCTGCATCTAAAAAGACACAATGCTTCACATATCCAAATGTCAGCCAATAGTATTCAAGCTTCAATTAATCATCTCTGAGACATTCACTGAGACATCTCGTAGTCACACCGAAGGCCAATGTCTCACCGATAGATATTATTTCATCTCATGTGTGTCGCTATAACATTCTGTTGTTGGGGAGACACCTCATAGGTACCTTATGTCTTGCCAAGAAATCTCCTTAAGTTCACATTTGATCGCTGTGACAATATCATTCTCACACTGATGCAACAAAATGTAAGCATGACAAAATGGGTCGGCAAGACTGCAAGATCTTATCCCAATAACCCTTGGTAGAGTCCCCTTTTTGTTTTGTTGGTGAGACCTAATGCACTTGCCAAGACTTTACTCTGATGCACTTTAGTCTTACCGATATGTATATCCTTATCGGTGGTCAGTAGGACACTATGAATTTGCTGAGGCCTCATCCCGAATACCTTTAGTCTGGCCGAAATATGTCCACATGCACTAGTTGATGAGACATAATGAGTTCGCTATGAAATTACATCGATACCCACTTACCTTGGCCGCTAAACCTCCTCATGCACTGGTCAGTGAGACACGACCCATTTGGTGAGACCTCACCCCGGTGATATCACTCATGCCGATATGAATTTTCTTCTGTCGATGAGACAATGTGTGTCATACCGATAGGCTGTAACATATATATATTAGTAGAAAATGCATTATGAACTAGGGATACACTAATTTTTTCATGTCGATAGGAATTATAATGTGAAGTATTCAGACTTAGATGGATTTTATGGGACCACAAGGAAAAATGTGAGCCAAATGTTTCGAAGAAAGGCCTTTGTAATTAATGGTGAGGACTCATTTGGAGACTCAGGGGGATGAAAAACTTGTGAAATTATTCAAAATTTTACAGTTCTAACAATGGCTCCATCTGGGGATGAATGATTGTGAAATCATTGCAAGGATCCAGATCTCTAGGTGAGTAGACCAAACTCAAGGTGATAGATCAGTGAGCAAAATGGAAATGCGAAATGGAGATGAACAAAACCCTAAACTACTGTGCATGGAAATTTTTTTTTAAAGAGGATTATGAAGAGTTGTCCATGCACTGGCAACCCTTAATCCTCTGTGTTTCAACTTCATCAGTTTTGAACTATTACGGTCTAAAATTCAAACCATAAATGATGGTTCAAGGCAATCCAAAAGAAAGGTCCATATTTTCCCCTATCAAACACCTAGTTTTTCCTTGAGTTCATCAAATTATTCTTGAAGATATTCATGCAATCTTCCCTATCACTGTTTCTAAAAGTTTTCAGAGAATCTTCATGCTCAGCTTGGCCCAAATTCCATTCATCATTCTGTAATTCAAATTCTCCATCATCGTGAGGAAAAAAATTGTTATCTTTAACATACAAAGTACATGCATATTCAATGAAAAATTTCTCATTATCTTTCTCACTGTTATGAATTATAAAACATTCTCCCAGTTGTACTAAAAATTCACCATTAGATTGCTTATCTTGAGAATCAAAAAATTTTGTCATATCAACATTGTTTGAGACAAACAAATCTGAAACCTTTTGCACCTCTTCGGTATCACCATTTGGAGACAACACTAGATTATGACTCATATCCTCAATATCATGCATGTATGAACCAATCAATGCTGGACTTCTATCATCCTTGATATCCAAATAAATGTCTTCTCCACATGAGTTAGAAACTTCAAAATGGCATACCACTTCTTGAATGGACACATGTACTTGATCAACTCCAAAGGTTTCTTCATCATTTTGGGAAATGCACTGGGAGTCATATGAATCATTGCACAAAGGACTTTCACTGTCAAAAAAAATGTAAGCTGGACACAAGACTTCAGAATCACCTTCATGTGCACATCTTTGGTATTCAAGAGTTAGCAAATCTAAATTTTTCTCACTACTAAGTGAACATGTTTCTTCTTCCATATCTTCTATTATTTCTCCCTCTTCTTGATCTCCACAAGAGCTGGAAATATCTCCTTGTTGTAAATCAAGATTCACATGATTTCGCTCAAACTCTTCCTCATTGTGACATGATACACAATCCCCTTCCATTTCATTTTCGGATTCATCAACATGGCAATTTTTAGGATCATTGTAGTTATTCTCTTCACATGTTGACTTACTCTCCTCTTCATCATCAAGTGTATCACGGTTCTCATCTATAGTAGGAAGTGTTACTTGTTCACTATCAAATGGATCCGCATTCTCCATTGCTTCTTCTTCTTAATTATCACAAGAATTGCAAGAATCACCTGATTGTAGGTCAGAATCCATAGGTTCCTCTTCACAATCTAAAAATTCACTGGGTCCCTCATAACATACATTGCTTCCCCTGTTAAAATTTGTTATGCAAGAAAAATCTCTTGTATTCTTCATCTTCCTCATGTAGGCTATCAAATTAATCATATTGACTTGCACATGTCTCATCTTCTATTGGATGCATTGTTTGATCAATTTCTCTATACTCATCTGTGATATCACCATTGTCTTCATACCTTTTCCTCTGCATTTTATCAATAAATTTATTCACTAGATCAAAGGTACGTTGCTTTTCTAGCTAGCAAAATGATTCAGGCTCTCATGCTCTTACAAACTGCTCAACAAACATGGCCCTTGCAGGCATACAATGAGAAGGCATTTGCATACAAATTTTTGTTATTCTATTGTATAGAGGAATTATATCTTGTCCTTCATATTTCATTATGTCAAGAAATGCATTCAAGGGGGAAATTCTGAATCCTGATTCTGTGATGGATTCCTAGCTTTGAGTATATACATACTCATCTTCTTCTTCTTCAAATTGTTGATCCTGGCATACATATTTCTGCAAGTTCTAATTTTTTTGAATCTATATGAACCTATGGGAAGCCCATTTTGATGTAGAAAATTTTCCATAGTGCTTGAGAAATTGATCCTAAAATCCTTGGAGAGAATCAATAGAAACTATTAGTAGGTTATTAAACCAATCCCTAGCTTCATCAATGAGTGACCTCATGAATAGCCTCATATGTAAATCCTCATAAGGTATATCCAAATCTTGGATGAAAGAATTGAAACTCCTTAAATGATCTTCAGCAGAAATAGCACTACTCAAAAATGCAGGTAAGAAAACCTCAAGAGGCTACCAATCTCTTGGTACATTTTAGGCTAACAGACAAGGTCAAATGAATGAATATGAAGACTTCAAGACCTTATCTCGATAATCCTTGGTAGAGTCCCCTTTGTGTTTTGTTGGCAAGACCCAATGCACTCGCCAAGACTTTACTCTGATGCAGTTTAGTCTTACCGATATGTATATCCTTATTGGTGGTCAGTAAGACACTATGAATTCATTGAGACCTCATCCCGAATACATTTAGTTTGGCTGAAATATGTCCATGTGCGCTAGTCGATGAGACATAATGAGTTCGTTATGACATTACATTGATACTGCCTAGCCTGGCTAATAAACCTCCTCATGCACTGGTCGGTGAGACACGACCCATTCGGTGAGACCTCACCCCAGTGATATCACTCATGTCGATATGAATTTTCTTCTGTCGCTAAGACAATGTGTGTGTCCTACCGATAGGCTGTAACATATATATATTAGTAGAAAATGCATTATGAACTAGGGATACCATAATTTTTTCATGCTGATAGGAATTATAATGTGAAGTATTCAGACTTAGATGGATTTTATGGGACCACAAGGAAAAATGTGAGCCAAATGTTGTGAAGAAAGGCCTTTGTAATTAATGGCGAGGACTCATTTGGAGACTCAGGGGGATGAAAAAATTGTGAAATTATTCAGAATTTTATAGTTCTAATAGTTGAATCAGTCAAAAGGACCAAAGATTATTTAAAGAGCTTAATTGGAACTGTAATCAGGCATTTTCGATGTTATTTCATCAGTTCATTCTTTTGGATCTATTCCAAATCATTGTAGGGTAGTGAGCCCATCCTTTTTGAGCAATGAGCTCTAGGAAGTGAGCTTGAATGCAAGTGTGTTCCCATTTTGTACTTTTGATTTTGGGTATACTCAAACTATATTGTGGATTGGCCATCTACTATGGTTTTTCCCCTAATAGGGTTTCCACATAAAAAATCCAGTGTTATGGAGTTGTGATTACTTTCTTTTTGTTTCTTTTGTTGAATGATTAAGCAAGTTAAATGACAAAATAATTAAGTTGAATTTTTGTACAACACCTGATTCACCCTCCCCTCTCAGTGTTCCTTGTTTCCAATTTTTTCATTGATGTCAAAGGGGGAGAGAGTGCAGTGAAAAATTCCTTGACATTCTTAGGGGGAGCAGTATTCTGAATTTTGGCAGTGTACTTACCCATTTCAACACTTAGTCATTTTTCACTAAGTGTTGCCATGA
This sequence comes from Sequoia sempervirens, assembly GCA_007258455.2. Taxonomy (NCBI): domain Eukaryota; kingdom Viridiplantae; phylum Streptophyta; class Pinopsida; order Cupressales; family Cupressaceae; genus Sequoia; species Sequoia sempervirens. Next base: position 599,484,313 of record VDFB02281492.1, on the reverse strand, counting down.
ATTCCAAAGAGGGAGATTGTTGGCATATGGCTTCCAGTGTTGTCATTGATGGAAATTGAATTCATCTTCATTGTCCATAGATCTATACCTAGTCATACTAGCAGGTAAAGTGAAATATTGTGTGTTATCAACAAAATATTTGAAGAACAAGGTATCTGGTCAATCAATTAATCTATCTACTTCACCGGATCATCGTTTTGTGTTGTGGACCCCTAGGATTGCTTGTTGAGAATTTATATTATCTTATTACTAAATTTTGTGGTTTTTCATTAGTTGTAGTATGAGCTTGGAGGTCCAATAGGATATTTTCTATCTACTTGCTCATTGTAGCAGACTCAGTGAATGTGGTGCACTATGGATGTGTAAAGTGAAATTATTTAAAAAAAAATTATGTTCAAATATTTAATTATGGGTCCCATCTTTAGTCTAGCTGACTTTTTTGGGTGCGCATCAAAATTGTTCATGTTTTGGGCCAACAGTTGATAATATTTCCAAGTTTTATTAAGGCTAACCTATAATGACTTGATCTCTAGATGTGGATATACATAAGAGATTCGATATAACATTTGATATATGAAAAAGGGAAGTGTGGTGGTGTGTTTCGATCATTAGGAACAATTATTAGGTGATTATGCATAGTTTCACTTATGCATTAAGACTTTTGCAGTGTGTTTTTGTGTAGAGTAGAGAAGAATTGTTGAATCATTTAGAAGGACTAAAGATTATTTACAAGGCTTAATTGGAACTATAATCAGGAATTATTGATGTTATTTCATTAGTTCATTCTTTTTGATCTATTCCAAATCATTATAGGGAAGTGATCCCATAATTTTTGAGTAGTGAGCTCTAGGCAGTGAGCTTGAATGCAAGTGCATTCCCATTTTGTACTTTTCATTTTAGGTATACTCAAACTATATTGTGGATTGGCCATCCATAGTGGTTTTTCCCCTAACAGGGTTTCCATGTAAATTTTTTGGTGTTATGGTGTTGTGATTACTTTCTTTATGTTTCTTTTGTTGAATGATTAAGCAAGTTAAATGACATAATAATTAAGTTGAATTTTTGCACAACACTGATTCACCTCCCCTCTCAGTGTTGCTTGTTTCCAACAATGCAAACTAGGGTTTGTGCACCATTGCTTTACAATATTGTTCCCTAGGTGGCTTGATCCCACCCCTATTTTGTCAATGATGAATTCATGCCTTTATTCTAAGTCTCCTCATTCCTTCATGTGACCTTGTCCCAAGTCGTTATAAGTGTTTGGCTAAATTTTCTTCGTGCTTAATGATAAAGTGGCATAAGTGGTGCCAGGAATGAACTCAACTCATGAGTATGTGCATTAGAGTTTAGGTCTGATTTCAAACCCACTCCTGATAAGGTTTTATCTCTATTCTGCATTCTTTTCTTTTGGCAGAAGTAGAACTAGAATGGAGAAAAAACTTGGAACTATTGAATGGTTCCGGGTCCAATTTCCATTTTGATCCCAATTTTGATTCTGATACTGACCCCAACCCCGATCTCACCTTTGTTAGAAGATTTCTAATTCCTAATCTCTTCTTGGTTCTACCTTCGATAATTTTCAAATTTCACTAAGAATGAGAGGTTACCTAGGGAAGGACAGAGCAATATCAAAGTTAATCTTCTAATGTTGATTTTCATGCTTTTTATTAGTCTAATCCAGAGTTGTTTTGTAGGAGTAATTAATGTCAGGAGCGTCTGGAGAAGTTTCAAAAGTGGAGGGCCAAGCTACTAAGGGTTCAAGGTAATTGAAGCCTAAGAAGATCAAGGTGAAGCATAAGAGTGCAAGTAAGTTAGACTCAGAATGGGCTAATATTACCGATACTAATCTAGGCCCATTCAACTATGAGGAGTTATTGGTAGACATTTTCTCAAGATGTGATTGGGAGAACTCAGAAGATAGCCCAATTTGGGCTGGCACATGTGACTATTTTCCCACTATCAGTCCAGTGTTTGGAGCTTATAATCATAGTAGTTGGGGCTTACAACCCTACAACAAGGCAATTTGTGGACATTCAAGGAAATGTAATCATTGATCTCTCCCCACAAACGGTGAAGTTTATGTTCAATGCACCTACCCCTCAGAACCCTAAGCAACTGAATGAGGCAGAGGCATTGCAATTGTTCAACAACCATAAAGAAACCAATAGGGATCACATGAACAGGAAGTGGTTAAAGGTTGAAAAGAATTCTCTGACTAACGTGCCAAATCAACCTAAGAGGGGAGATTTCCAAAATTATATTGATGACTTGATCATGATGTTGTCCAGGGTATTTGGGAAAAGAGATTTTACATGCTTCAAGGAGTGGATATTTCCTTTTATTGAGGCAATTTTGAGTAGAAAGTAACAATTTGATTGGGCAATGATCTTTTCAGACAACATGCCCAATCAAATGATCAAATTAAATCAAAAAAAGACCTTCTTGATGACTTCATATGTTGTATATGCTATTGCAAGGATGGGTATATTTCTTGGATTGAATACAGTAGGAACATTAGGGGAAGCTACTGGACAAAAGAAGGCATGGGAGCATTATGATCAATTTACCTTGCAAACATCAAAACTGCATTATAGAAGGGTTAATGATGCATTTCTTTATGTCATCATTAACCTTTTGATTGGAGATGTTGGATACAAGTTGAGTAGAGATACCATGGATTTCATTGCTGAATGGGGACATTGGTATATCCAATGCCCCAATTTCTCTTACTTACAATTGGAAATATTTAATGGACATCCTCACCTACTCCTAAGATGTTGCAATGATAGGATTTTCCTCATGGAATTCATATATCAAGCCTTGGCATTAAATGACAAGTTTGCAAGTAAACATAAAATAGGATGCCACAAGTTTCCCACGAAGTTGGGAGATTACAGTTGTGCTCATATTATGGCTGCAAAAGTAGTATGTGATGAGTTGAGTCACTTAAGGTTGGGATTTTATACATCCTAGAAGCATTTTGATCCAAAAAATAAGATGAATGGTATGCTTCCTACCATTTTTTGAGAAACATTATAACCTGTTAGAGGTTTTTTGGATAGATTTGCAAGATGAGTATGATGTTAGAAAGAGAAGCTATGAAAGGATTCCTATTCCATTGATGATTGGGTTTGGAGTAAAAGAGGAGATTCCTGATACACTATTTGATGATGGTGTGGTTTTGGATCCTGGCTATGAGGCAGAAAAAATTGGTACCAAGAACTTGGACCCCATCAATTGGGATGAGGAATAATTTATTGATATTAGATATATTTCTAGGACAATAATGGATAGAAGTATCCAATGGGTAGTGATGAGGATAAAGGAGATAGAGGCTCTAACTTCAAAGAAGAGGAAAGCACAAGGAACCCGAGGATACAAGAGAACAAAGAGGAGAACAACTCGTAAAGAGCAATTCAAATATCTCCCTCCTAGTTGTTGTGGAGAGGCTGATCCAAAAATACCTGCACCCTAGATACTCATGAGCCACAAGGAGAAAAAACTACAACAGTTACAGAAGGAACTTCATCCCAATCTTCTCTCCTAGGAGAATCTACTAAGGAGATACCTACAGGTAGTCTTGATAAACAAGCAGAGACCCTTAAGGGGAAGGAAATGGAGGTTGAAATTCATGACATTAATACTGATTCAAAGGCTACACAATCAGATGATGAACCTTCAAAAGTTGTGTTTGTTGAGAACATTGGAAATGTTGAGGAAGAACATGTGTTGACTTTGGTGGACCAGTGGAAACTATTTGAGGATGAAAAGAGAGAAGTAGATGCTAAAGCACAAGCTGAGGCACTTGCAAAGCAGAAAGAAGTTGATGCCAAAGCACAAGCTGATGCACTGGCCAAACAATAGGAATTAGAAGCTAAGGAAAAATTTGAATAGCTTGCAAGGCAGCACAAGGAGAAGGAATGTCTCCTGCAACAACAAAAGGAAGCAAAGCTAAAACTCAAGGAGGAAAGAGATAAGTTAACTCTATTGCAAAAAATCCATGAATTGGAAGAAGAAAAGGCTCAACAAAGAAGAGAGAGAGAAGCCATTGAAGCCAAGTTCAAGGCCATAGATGAAGCCCGAAGGAAAAAGGATGAAAAGGAGCTCTTTCTAAAGAAGAAGGAAGCAAAAGAGTAAGCCATGCAGGAGAAAGAAGCAAAGGAAATGTGGGAAAATCTTAAGAAATTAGAGAAATAGAGAGATGAAATGTATGAGTAGAGGAGATTGGAAGAGGAAAGAGAGAAAGATAAAGCTGATAGGCTTGCAAAGGAAGTAGTAGAAAAGGGGCCACAAGAGGTTGATTCTCAACCTAAGGTAACAATTCTGCAACTTCTCTCCTATACCACTTCTTCCTCACAAGTGGTTACTACTCCTACTACGCCAAAATGGTTGAAGCTTAACTTGGAGAAAAAAAAAATATTCCAACCCCAACCTTTGAACTGGGATGACATGATGAAAGAGATTGAGAAGGAGAGGCTCAAGAAAATGTCTAGAGTCCTTCACTCCACCAAATTGATATATTCTAGAGAGATTGTGGTTGAGTGTCCCATTCCAATGGTAGATAAAGACATATCAGAGATCCAATTAAATGATTATCAGTTAGGGACTGTGAACTTGGGAAGGCCTACAAGAAATCACCAAATGGACTTAATTGATATTGTAGCATCCTCCACCAAGTCAAGAATGGTAAATGAAAAGAAAAGGAAAGATGAGATCAAGGCTCAATTAGATCAATTTCATAGGTTCTTAGATGACCTATCCTCTCCTATTTCTATACAATCTATTGCTCCTACAACACCTATTTTGTTAAGTAAGAAAGAGGATGATGATCTTGTTGAAATGAGAAGCAAGGTAGGAATGTTGGATAGATGGATTGATAGGTTGAAACAAGAAGTGGAGGAGTTTGTTGTTAAAAGTTATAAAGCTCATGATGATGCATTGGAGTTGATTAGTGACATGAATTCACATGTTGAGGATCTTGGGAAACAAGAGGAAGAATATAGAGAACATACAAAGAAGTTGAAGGACATCAATAAGTTGTCAAAAAAAACTTTGTTGGAGTAGTCCATCCTTGAGGAGGATAATGAAAACTTTATTGAAAAGGCCATCAACATTATCAGGTTCTGGTCCGTAATCATTTTTTATCATAGGAATGAGGTACAAAAGGCTGGGAAAGATTTGAATGAATGAATTGAGGAGTTGAGAGTAGTCATTAGTATGCTTGTGAATGAAGACATCCCTTTGAAAGATGGCCTCCCTCTCGAAAAATTTAAGGAAAAATGGAATAGTAGGTTTGAGGAGGCAATGCACAAGGGGGATGATGGTGATGATTTGTTGATTGATAGACTTATGGATATCAAGGAGGAGATAATGGATGCTAAAAGAGAACTTATTAAACTTGGGGATATGCAAGAGTTTTCTTCTGCATAATTGAAAAGAATAAAGTTTGAAGATAGCTAGGTGGACGGGCCAGATAAAGATGTGCTCCAAAAAGTGTTTACTAATTATGATGAGTACATGCTTGAGTAGAAAACACATGAATAAAGTGGTAGTAGAATTTCTTGTTCCTGATGGACACCTAATGACATGGTTAGCTAGACAACTCTCTCTTTCTCTCCTTTTTTGCAGGATCATGACATGACTTCAACTGGAGATTCCTAGGAATTCTACCTTCCCTCTTTGTGCATCAGATTTTGATAATAGAGTCATCAACAATTGAACTAAAGATCATGATGGTAAGTCATCTTATGCACTTCCAGTTGTTCCTTAATTGGTGGATCTCAATTTTTTGACTGAAGGAATTAGTGTAAGGACTTGTCTATATGCAGTTTTTCTCTCCATGATGTAAAAGTCAGATAATTGAAGAAAGATTAGCAGCCTAAGGACAATTTTAGGTCAATTTCTACAATAAAAACTTTTCACAACTTTATGCAAAGACACTCAAATATTTTTACAGTTTTCAATACAATTTTATGTTATTTTGAGAACTAGTTTTAATGGTGATGTCAATGAACAAATGGTCTATTGGTGTAATTAATTAATTAATTATTACACTAGCATAAGTTAACTTAGGTCTTGCATTTAATCATTTAGTCCTAGGTTGCAATCATTTAATCATTTAGTCCTACGTTGCAATCATTTAATAAATGGGATTATATTCCCTTCCTAGTTTGTGGGATAAGATTCTTGTTGATGGTGTTTTTATGCACTTCTCAACACAGGCAGTGCATAAGTGCACTACCTCTCTTGAAAGACAATTTCCCACAATCGAATTGCAGAACACTATCCCAAGGTCTCTTGGATGTTAGGTCATGACAGTGCTTAGATACCTCAGTAGTTTGATGTGATTTGTTGGAATCACAAGGCGGCCTTACAGAAATACAAAGTGTGGATGCGAAGCATGAAGTTGGATCCTCAAAAAAGAGTTCTTAGCATGAAAGCAGTTATGTGTTGGCTGTAGGTTCAAACAGCAGTCTCAAACTCCATCTAGTTATTAGATTTGGCTTTATAATGTGTAATGAACCTTGGTATTGTTCAGTTTCTAAAAAAGGTGAAAAAGAGCGAAGGGGGAGAAAAGTTCCTAAGTCTGGAACCTACAATGAATAGTGACAATGGAGTTCCTGCAATGGACAATTCCTTAAAACAATATCCCACTTAACCAGGGATTTCACAGTATCATGGAAATTGTGCTATCTTCTAAGGGCTGCAGATTTTTATCCTTCATCCACCACATACATGCATGAACTAAAGATAAGTGTTTGGGGCAGCTTTAATCAAGTCCGGGCTAACTTTGCACAACTATCTATCTTCAGCAAATAGCAAAAAGTATGGACTAAGGGATCATCAATAGTGCAGGAATTTTCATAAACACCAAACAACATTCCTAAGATTTACCCAAATGCAATAAATAGCTAACTAAACAGCAAAGAGATTTAAGCTAAACATCTAATATTGGAGAAGTGAATCAAATGACATGAGAGAAAACAAGGAAATGCACCAAATCAATGCTATTTCTTATAAATTTCTGTAGCATGTCTTTACAACAACTCAACTCTCACTTTTGCAAATGAGGGGGGTGCTCTATTCATAGTTTTCCAAAAGTCAAATGAATGGCCAAGATTCATTTCCATTGTGTGGCCAAGATTCATTACAAAATAGGGTTTCACCTACCCCCAAATAGATTTACAATTAAAAAACATTTTTTGTCTTTTCCCTATTTCGTCATCTAGTGGATGACACTATTGCTTTTTCGTCCTGTAGCTAATTGTTGTTTTCTTGGCTGTAGCTACTCTTCTAGGAGGTCTTCTTCCTTGGCTGGGCTATCTTCTCGCTCCTCAGAGGCTGCATGTTCAATGTACTTGAGGATGACGGCCTGGAGCTTGTCGATCTTGAGGACTTCGCATCTCAACGCCTGATAGCTCCATTCCTTGGTGTTCTCCAGCCGCTTCCAGTCTTCATCATACTTAGAGCCTTGATCTTTGAACAGCTCTGATCGATTGAAGGCACGGGCAACAAAACTCAGGAAGTTCATTGTGATATCTCCGACTGTCCCATCCTTCATCTTTTCCTCAAAGTATGGCCTGACCATTTCTGCATCCAATTGCACTGTGGGCATATCATGGCGTGTTATCAGCTTAAGGTACTCGGCGCATTCTGCTCGGATTTCTTTGATCCATGCGATATCCGGATCCACCCTGCTCTAGATCTGTTCCATCCTCTCCTTTCGGTTGATGAGGTCTCTATTCCATACATCCACCAACCAGTGATCTTCCTTCTTCAGCTCTAGCTTTTCTTACCATGTGCTTTCTGGCATTTGAAGGATGGCCTCAACCCTCGGGAAGGCAAAGTCGTAGATCGCAGGGAAGCCGGCGCAGAGTTTCTTTGTGCCTTCCAGGGATTGGATCAGGCTCAGGAACCTGTTGGCTATTTGCACAGCCAAGCCGATCCCTACATTTCCAATGCTTATGACCTGCTGGAACCAATCCTCAGTGGTCCTCTCCAAGTTTTTCCTCCTCTCCAGCTTATCTATCTGTTCCTTGGAGAGTAGTTGTGGCGCGGCTGTAGAGGTAGTGGGGAGGTCGTCTATTGAAGACCACTGATGGATGTAGTCAGTTAGGGCAGCAACATGCGCCTTTAGCTCGTCCTTGGTGACCTTGTCCTATTTAATTAGATGCACCACCATGGCCACCGACTCTTCGAGGTGCTCAACCTTCTGTTCCCTGGTTGTTGTCCCTAGGTCAATTGTAGAGATATTGTCGCTAACTCTAGCTTGGTCAACAGTTGGAGTTGCTACTTGTGCTGCCCGGGAGCCAGAAGCATCCATTGTTATCTTGGAACGGACCTTAGGCTTCTTCTCCTTCTTAGTTGTGGTCAGGGATCGAGCTAGGATGGCTTCCAATCTCGACCTCGGGTCGCTCAGAACAGGAGTAGTCTTTTCAAGCTACTTTTCCAACCAATCGGGCATGGCAGACTTGTCCTTGGGTGCATCATGGCTGCCTTCACCCTCTTCAGTTAGAGGCAAGACTTCTGCCCCCTTTTCCTTTTGAAGCTCTTCCTTTTCCTTGGCAGCATCCTCCTCCTCGTTAGAGTCTTGATAAAACACGAGGTGCTTAACGGGTACCTTGGTGGTCAATATCTGTGTGGGATCTTGTTCTTTCATTGCCTCCTCTTCTTTCTTTTCTTCAATAGCCTCGGCCTCAGGGCTCTTCATAATGTGGGTCTCAGCCTCAGTGATATCCTCTTTAGGTTGCTCTTCTTGCGGCTGTCCCTCTTTACCACGTGGCGACTGCTCTGCCTCCTCCCCAACATCCTTTGGCTGCTGAGCCAATTCTTCTTCAACGTCATCATCAAAAACTCAAATAATTTCCTTGGCACTCGAGCCATCTTCTCCATCCCTGCCCTCCAAAGAGCCCGTCTCTTCTCCCTCGTAGGCCACCTTGTCAATGGTTTTGTGCTCGTATTCGGGTTGCTGATAGTAATCATTGGCCTCTTCCTCGATAGGATTTGAAGCCTCCTGTTCCAGCTCCTCCAACTCTTTGGAAATCTGCATTGTGGCCTCCATGGCTAGTGGACCTGTTGATGGATGTGAAGGCTGAGCTGTTGCGAGGGCTTGGGCAAGGGCCGCCTAGAGAACAGGGTCCATTAGGACTTGTGAGAGCTCGGGGGGAGACTCTGTAGGTGCCGGGTAATAGCCTTGGGTATGGTGGAAAGGGGGATAGGCGATGGTATTGTTGCCAGTGGGAGGGACGTAATGGGTGACATGGCAACAGCAGAGGAAGGGGAAGTGGTCATGCTAGAGGAAGAGTCGATATTGATTATTGACCTGACCGGGAGTGAAGAGGCAAGGTGAACAGAAATGTCCACCGCCTGTGGAGATGAGGCAATTGCGGCTTGAGAGGTGGGCAGCACACCCGTCAGGGGAGGAAGAAGCAAGGGCGGTTGTGCCTCTGTTGTGATCATGGTCCTCTTGAGCTTCTTGGGAGATGAGCCTCCCGTGTCCTTCGTTGCTTGTTCTTTGGGGTCCGCAGACTGTGCTGTTTCTGCTTCCTTCCTTTTTTGTGACCTGGTGATGGGGGGAGACTTGGAAGTCTCGCCAGCTGATGGGGAGGCAGAAACGTCCTCCATGGTGCTTGGCTCGCTTTTGAGCACTTCGTATGTTAAAGCCACCCCCTATTGTTTCAGTTGTGCCACCTGCCCATCGACCCACTCCTTCGTGCGAGCTATAATTGGCTGCGTGATAGTATCCAAGTCCTCGACCTCTTGCTCGTCCTAGTCGATGGAGGGGATTGCTAAGTTGGCAACTGTAGGGTACCTCGGGTGCACAAGGGTGGACTCATCCTCCTCAAGCTGATCAAGCACCGGAAATAGCTGCACCCTCCTCAAAAACTGTATTGTCATTCACATGTAGTGTCTCATGCGGACCTCCTTATCATCTTTACAATCCGCCTAGAAATCTTCGACATGGTACTTGTGGGCGTATGCCGGCCCTAGCGCCTTCCTGACATGGCTGTGTGGGTCCATTCGTGGGTGAGCCGTGTACCATTCAAAGTTATATTTTTTATGTTCTTTCTCTGAGTTGCCAGCGCATTGAGATGTCTGCAATCGATACTAGCCTTGGCCGAGGGTCATGGGATAGGGGATCCCTGCTACGTGCTTGTTGCCCAAAACCGTCTGAATGTGTTGGAGCTGCCAGGAAAGCTCTAGGAGAATGATCCAGTCGTTCGGGTATCTCGGCAACTTGTTCGGCCATTCAGTGAATCCTTGGGCACAGATGTAAGTGAACTTGGGGAATTGGATGAACAGGAAGGCATACTCCTTCAGGAGCGCCCGGGTACTGTGGGATACCCTTCTCTCAAAGTCTTCGGCTATCAATCTGATAATATGGCCAATGAAGGCGTCATTGACCCATCAGTACTCCTTTTTGAAGTTGCGGTATTGTAGTTGAGGGTATCGGTCAAAAAGCTTGAGCCCTCGCTTGTGATCCTGATCCGGTGCCACAAATAGTCCACTATATTGTCTCTGTCCTACCAAGGAGTATACCAGGTACGAGGTCATGTAGAACTTGGAGCTTTTCTTGACATTTACAAACTGCTCGTGGAAGAAGTTGCTGATGATACTCCCCCAATCGAATGAGATCTTAGTTTTCATGTCCTCATTGCCTCGTATGATTTGTTCAATGTAGTAAGCAATCCACTCTTGGAAGTAGGCGGCTGCTGGGAGGCCCATGACCCTGCTTAGCATAGTCACCAAGTCGTGATAATCTTCTTGAAAATCACTACAGAACAGCTCTTGGGGAACCTTTGCAGCACTACCCCATTTCTCCTTAAGCCAGTAAATGTTAATTGACTTCTTGCAGCCTAATGGATTGGCCTCCCATGCCGCCTGACACTGCTCCAACATGGGGATCTGCATATGTGGGAATGTGGGAATGTGGAAGGTTTTTGTGATTCCTTCCGGAGGCATGTTAGCGAGGATATTCCCCTCCTTGTCCACGATTGTTCTGGTATCCGTCTGGTAGGCTTCTCGGCAAGCCATTACTAATTCAGGTGCTATCAAAGACGGAGGGAAGCTGGCAGCTTTGGCGATTCCACTTTGGCATATCAACCTGGCATTCTTTGTTTTAGGGTCGACCTTGACCCTCTGGGTGAACTCATCTATGTCCACCTGGCCGATATTGGTATCTGAGATCTCTCTCCAGTCAGTTGAGACCTTTGACTAGAGTGGTTCACCCTGAAATTGGAACTTCATCTGATCCTTGTCGTCTTTTCCCCTAGCGGCCCTTCCGGATTTCTTGCCCTTATCCTTTTTGGCGGAGGCCCCTGAAGTTCCTGCTGCTGATTCCATATATTCTGCAAGCAAAGGGCGAAGTCAGCACCACAAAACATCAACAGTGTTAATGTTAGTCCATATCATGAGCATATCATCTAGATAATTATTCAAATACATCATAACTTTATCTTCAGATGATATTGATTTCATTTTAGAGCATTTGGATAATCCAGGCCCGGAGGGCTGGACTTCCTTGGTAGGAATGCTGTTAGGGAGGGAAAACACGACCGAAAGTTCCCGGAGACCCCCGTCGACCAAATTTTGGTATTTTAAGAGGCCCAAGATGGAGAATGGCATGATTTAGGATGTGGGTCGAAGTCAGATTCAAGATTTGAGTCAGTTTGGATTGATTTAAGGAACTTTGGAGGTTTCAGGCTGGAAGGTAGCTAAGGGGCGGCCATTGGAGACGGCGAACAACGGGTGGAAGTCCGGCCTAGGGAGTCTGGTAGCAGAAGTCTGAGGGCCAGAGTCCGAGAGGAAAAAAGACTTCCGACAATGAGATATTACATTTGGACCAGGCGGCATTCGGAGTGGCGGGGCCCAGAGGTCGGGAGGGCGCGTCGCGAAGGCCACCGCGTAATCTTCTACCACTTTGAATGGCGGTGGCGAGGACAAGACCAGAGCCCGGAGGGCGGGGAGCCGATGGAGGTTCGCCATCGAGAGATATAGGCAGCGCTGATCAGTGGCAACGGTGAGGAGACCCTAGGAGTTCGGCCCACGGGAGGACGCACAGCAACGACCACCGTGAGGTTATGACAGCGGTCAAATTACAGTGGCGAAAAGCATCATGGGACCCGAGAGGCGGAACGACGCTGGCTAGCGGCCGCCGGGAGATATTCTACGTTTATTTGAACAGCGGCGGTGAAATATTAACCAGGACCCGGCGAATAGCGGGCGGAAGACGACAGCCGCCGCGAGGTTTGGCAGCAAGCGAGCGACGGCGGCGGGGAAGGTACCCATGGGGCCCGAAGATAGGACAGTTGGTAGCGGAACTGTCACAGAGTTCCGGAGACGGAACTCTGGACGGCTGGGCCCGGAGGGTCCCTGGGGCAGGGCAAAGTTTAGGCTACCCCCAGATGGTTAAGGGAAACCCGGGACCCAAAGGGTAGGCGGAAAATGTGACATTTTGGCTGCCGCAAGGTACTTGCTGCATGAAGGATTTTTGAACTGTCTACCTACGAGGGTGAGGACCTCCTCGGGGCCCCCAGGGCAGGGCACTGGCAGGGTTTCGCTATGGAGAACAGCGGAACCATCACGGAGTTCCGGAGACAGAACTCTAGACGGCTGAGCCCAGAAGGCAATGGGGCAGCGAAGATTTTGGCGGAGCAAGACGGCAACAGGAGGCCCGGAACCCGGAGCCCGGGAGGACCTGGCGTGCCAGCCACCGCGAGGTTTTCAATGTCGGCTCGATAGGCGGTGGCGAAAGCGGAGATCGGGCCTGGGGCAGCCAAGCGCCCTGGGTGAAGAACAGCCACGACCGAGGAAAGTCCCGAGTTGACGACGACAAATATTGCGACGGTTTGGAAAACTTTTAAAACGTGGGTTGTGGGCGTGACTGGGTGTTCTTCAACTTTATGCAATTTAATTACTTGTTCAATTTTAACGAAATCCCCAAAATCACAAAAAACACAGGACGGCAAACGGGAATAGCCTACCTTGGATACGCCAAGCGGGCAGGTGTGGAATCCAGCGGGGCTCGACGGAGCGATGCAAGCACGGATGATCATGACGACGCTGATTGCAGTGGGCTCCAGATGCTGGCTTTATCAACTCGCTCCAATTCGTTAAGTGAAAATGAAACTTGCAGACCATACATTATATACCCTATCTGCCATTAATGTGATCATTTATTGTAGGTACGGCCGTGCCAAAAGGTTGGTGGAATTCAAATTAGGTCGGCGGTGGCAGATGAGACACTAGGGCCCGGAGGCTGGAGGGACGTGAGATGCTCGCCGCCGCGAGATTTTGCGTTGAATTTGCAACGGTGGCGACCGGATGCTCAGGGCTCGGAGGGCGGAAGGCCATCGAGAGTTTTCTACCGAAGACCTCGCGCTATATGGGGAACGGCGGCGACAATCCTGGGAAGGAAGTCCGGACACGGACTTCCGGAGCCCGAGGCCCGAAGGAGCAGGGGCCGTCCGGGAAATCCTCGAAGACTTCTGAACAGAAGATGGCAGGGCGGGCTCCGGAGGGCAGAAAGACGCCCGGGGAACGTCGCAAAGGGCGGTGAACGACAGGGGGAAGCCCAATAAGGGAAACCCGGAGGCCCGGGCCCGGAGGGACCTAGGGCTGTCTAGGGCCAAACAATGCCAAAGGAACCCACAAGGCCCCAGAGGGCAGCAAAAACCAAAAGGGAGGCATGGTCGATTTTAGGATGTAACCTTGGAGTAATATCGACCATGCGGAACGTCAAAAAAGAGGGGCACGCAAAATGAGGCAGCCCCAAAAGACCTGACAAGGCGAAAGAAAAGAGGGTCCCTGTTCTGAATGGGGCGTATGTGCTAAGGGCACAACAAATGGCGACTCCGCTGGAGAACGCTCCGGAGCGTTCTAGGGATAAATATTCATTCAGGACCCAGAATCTCTAGTTTCGCAGACCAGGAGCGGCTTCTGAGGATGAACCTAGGAGAACAAGATCCTTAATTGGGTTAGCTTACATGACATCTCGAAAGTGTGTGTGAAGTGAGTTCATTCCTTTCCTAGGGATAGTAACTAGGGTTATTACTTTAACCAAGTGAGCTACATAAGTTGCCTAACACCAAAAGTAACCTGAACATTGCCCCACTGCCGGTCAGGCGTCCATAGCCCCGGCGGAGTTGTCACTACAATCTCATGGATATTGCTCTACTGCCGGCCAGGCGTCCATAGCCCCGGTAGAGTTATCCGAACGCCCATACGGTCTTTTATTTTCTTTTTTTAGAGTTTCTTCTCTTCCTTTTTGCTTTGATATTTCACTTCTCTTTTACCATTTAGCTCGACTGGGTAAGCATTGAAGCCTACAATGAGTTTGAGACTACAGTGGTCACTGGAGTAGACTTAAGTTTTTTCACTCATTTGGGTGTAGTGACAACCATAGCACGGTCCTTTAGAATTTATTATTATGTAATTTGTGCGAGATCCGAGATGTGGGTAAGAAGATCCGGCGAAGGGTCAAGTTCTGAGCAGAATTCAGACAGGGAAATCATTCGCGGACAGCTTTACAAAGACCAATAGTCTAGAGTGAATGTTTAGCCAAAGAACATGAAGAACGGTTAGCAAAGTGAACCACTTGTCAGGCAAGCACAGCCACCACAAAGGAGCAGGAAACAACCTTCAAAAAAAAACTGTCGGGAGGGAGAAAGCAAAAAGCGACGCGAACAACGCAAACAAGAAAGAAAGCAACTACTCTAACCTATATACCGGTATTTACAACAAAGAGCTCGAAGGAGCTCAAGCCTGGAAGTAATGCTTCAGGTGCTGCCCGTTGACTGACAATAGGACGTTTTCACTGGTTAAGTTCTTTAAGCGGAAGGCATTATCTCCCAAAATCTCAGCTATTTGAAAGGGGCCAAGCCAGAGCTTGTCGAATTTGTTGTGTCCCCCTTTCTTTTCATGGGCCTTGTCCCAATATAGGACCAAATCTGCAATCCTAAAGGCCTTGATTTTGGCTCGGTGGTCGAACCATCTTTTAACTATGCTCTAATGTTTGGCAAAATTTTCTATTGCGCGATTTTGAACTTCCTCGAAATGTAAAAGTTTAGCTAAATGAACTTCCCTACGATCTCCACCTTCATAAAAATCATTGATGAACTAAAGAGTAGGAATCTTCAAGTGGATGGAGAATATAGGCTCAAGGCCATAGACAAGGTGGAACAGAGAATCACCAAAGGCAGCCTTATGGCGGGTACGATCAGCCCAAAGGGCAAAATGGAGCTGGGTGTGCCAGTCCTTGGGGTTCCTATCTAATAGCTTCTTGATCACAGTAATCAAATTCTTATTTGTGGATTCGGCAAGGCCATTGCCCTGAGGGTAGTAATTGGATGAGAATTTGAGGGCAATCCCATAGTCAAACGCCCAGCTAGCAAATTTTAATGAAGCGAAGGCAGGTCCATTATCACATACCAAAGCATACAGACAACCAAAGCGATTTAAAATGAAACTTTCTAAGAAATCAGTAACTACTTCAGTTGTACAATGCTTACAAACTATTGCTTCCATCCATCTAGTATAATAATCAGTAGCGGTCAGAATGTACCTGTGTCTTGTAGACGATGGAAGGCTTACCGGACTGATGAAGTTGAGACCCCACTGTGCAAAAGGCCTTACCTCCAGCACGGGCTACAGTGGGACAGTAGGATTCCTCTCCCTGGTGGCAGCGGTCTGGCACGTATCACAGGAACGAACATGGCAATGGGCATCTTTGAAGATGGTTGGCCAATAATACCCTGCCCTTAATATTTGGTGTGCTGTAGAAGAGCCCGAGCCATGGCCCGTACCAAATTTATTGTGAAACTCCCTGAGAACGCGTTCTGCTTCCTCCTTGCCAAGGCATCTTAGATAAACGCCCTTGTGATTCTTCTTATATAGAATGGACCCTTGTAACATATAGCCATTACTTTTCAATATTAGGGCCCTTTTTTGGACTCCTTGCAGATATGGTGGGCACTTATGATTCAGCAAATAATAAACGACATCTTGGTACCATTCTCCCGGGGAGACGTCTTCAATCTGATATTGTTGTACCGTGAGTTCAAGGCCGGCCTGTGCTGCTGTCTCGGCCATTGTACGGGTGAGTGCATGCCCTCTTACCAATTTCATTGGTTGGATCTCCATATCATATTCTTGGAGCAGGGTGACCCACTTAGCCCTCCATTCACCCAACTCGTTTTGCATGAGTAGCGTTTTGACTGCTGGGTCGGAGACGATGGTGAACACCTTGTTGCGTAGAATGTAGTGTCTAAATTTCTTTACTCCCCTAACGAGAGCATACGCCTGCTTTTCTATGTTGTGGTAACGCAATTCAACATCTTTGAGGGGGGCACTCATGAAGGTGATCGGATGCTCATTTCCTTCATCGTCCTTTTGGGTTAACATGCTAGCACAGGAGTGCTCTGAAGCAAATGAGTAGATATAGAACGGCTTCAGATAATCCGAACTGACTAACATAGGTGCCTCAGCAATGGCTCGTTTGATTTCCTTGAAGGATTGTTTGGCATCTGGCGTCCACTCAACTTTGGCGTCCTATTTAAGCATGGCATTGAGAGGTTTGACGATTTTCGCAAAACCCGTGATAAATTTCTGGAGAAAATTGATCTTTCCAAAGAAAGACTTTAATTCCTTCCTGCTGCCCAGGGGCTGAATCTTGAGTAACGACTCAATGCATTCAGGATCAATGGACATTCCCTGCTCGGATATGATGTGCCCGAGTAATCTGCCTTCGGTCACTCCAAAAATGCACTTCTTGGGGTTGAGAGAAACCCTAAATTCCCGGCATCTCTGAAATACTTTGCATAGGTTGGAGACGTGATCACCTCGCTTATTGGAGAATACGGTCAAATCATCCATATAGATGATTATACATTTGCCAATCAGGTCCTTGAAAGCAATATCCATGGCGTGTTGGAAAGTGGCGGTGGCGTTGATGAGCCCGAACAACATTCTTCTGTATGCAAACATCCCCCACTTAGTGGTGAACGTAGTCTTGTGGCGATCCTCATATTGTACCATTACTTGATGATACCAGGAGTATCCGTCGAGGAACGACATTATCTCGGAGCTGTTGACGACTTGCAGCACCTCATCTAGTGAAGGCACCAGATAGTTGTCATTCTCTGAGGCGCGATTGAGATTGCGGAAATCCATGCATAATCTGATCTCTCCATTCTTTTTCCTGACCAGGACCAAATTAGCCACCCATGTGGAGTGCCTGACTGGGAAGATGATTCTTGCTGAAAGTAATTTATGCACCTCCTTGTAAACAATAGGTTCTAACAAGGCATTGATAGGGCACTGCCGCTGACGGAATGACCTTACTTTAGTCTTCAGAGGGATGGTGTGCGTGATGACAGAGGTGTCATACATTATTAAATCTTTGTAACTCCATGCCACCACGTCAGGATATCTGCGCAAAGCATCCGTGATTCCCTTCTTTTCTTCGGGCATGCATACCTTTCCAACAAAAACATTCTTGGTATCCTCGGCCGTTCCCAGGTTATGAGCATTGCACTGGTTGCTTATAGCCTCCTTTTTTGTTTGCCGATCCTGATCCCTAATCTGATCCAGGTTGAATACACACTCCAGCTGAACCATACCTTTGGGGATCGTGTTGGTTTTCAGATTGATAACCCCCTCTATGTCCAATTCAGCCTCCTGTGGATCAGCTTCGTCAATTATTTGGGCTGCAAAGACGTCAGAACTTGTGATGAACTAGAGGATATGCTTATCATCATTGAAGACCTGTAGGTGAGTAACATTATCTAGGACTGATGGCGTGGATGTTAGCTCAATAGTGAACTTCTTAAGCCCAGACAAAGAGAGGGGTTGTAGAGTGCTAGCTGCTTGAGCCAAGGCATCAGCTGTGTGATTCTGAGCATGAGGGATCAATTGTATATTGAATGCATCTAGGCCCTCGAGGAGATCCCAAACCCTGTGTCTATAATTGGTGAGTCTCCGATTATGATAGGAGTACAATTTCCTAACCTGTTTAACTACAAGTGCAGATTCCCCGAAGACTTGCAACACTTTCACATTTTTCTTCAAGGCCATAAGAAGGCCAATGACTAAGGCCTCATATTTAGCTACGTTATTGGTGCAATAAAACTGTAATCGATGGGCAACGAGAAATGTCTTACCTGTTGGACTAATGAGTTTGATTCACAATCTAGCTCCTTGCCTTAACTTCGATCCATCAAACCGGAGCGTCCAGTATGAGGAGGATTCCTTATCTTGGGGTTTGATTGAGCCTTCATTCTCTTTCAGCTGGACGACGAGCCTTGTGATCTTAGGGGGGTTTTCAGGTTCAAGGCAATGATCAACAGGCGGTTCTACTGGCGCCTCCTTTGGTGTTCCTGTCGGCAGAGCGGCGGCCCTCTTAACATGCTCGATTGCTGCTTGGCACAAGCAACAGTCAAATTCGGAGTGAGCAGCATTGTGGACCCTACACCAGTTCAGCAATAAGAGGTCTTAGAAATTCATTTTAGCTCCTAGGCTAAGCTGATCCCTTACGCATTTTTCCATGAACTCCTGGAATCCATCGAGCAATCCCCAGTCATCATTTCTATCCTGCTCATCATCAGCTTCCATCAACATTCCTGCATCTGGGGGCACTTGTGCGAAGCCCACCGAGGGACTACACAATACCAGCAATACTTCATCTGCACAGTCTTCCTAAAGCTCAAACTCATTTTGGCAAGCAAAAGGGCGATAATTCTCCAAGTCGGTCTCAGCGAACAACACCTCACTAAGATAATTGTATTCCGTGATCATATACTTCATACGGGGTTCACGGTCAATACGGATCTGATTTGGCAGCCCTTTCCATGGCAACCACATGTGAGAAAGGTCTGTGGTGATGTATCCGTTTAGCGCCTTAGTGAACTCTCTCCCCAGAATGATTCCATAAACATCAGGAATATCTGCCACTTGGATATCAACAACCTGCTGTATCCGGGGGTCCGCGACGATTTGCATGGGGATGTGGTTTATTTTGCCTATGATGTTAATCTCTGTTTTGTCCAGTTGGGTGACCTTTCTCTTTGAAGGCGTGGGAGTGATGCCAAGAGCCTTACATATAACCAAGGGCATGATGTTGGCAGACACACCTGAATCAAGCAGGCAGTTGTGCAAGTTCTTCCCAAAGACCCTAATAATAGTCAAGAACGGGGGAGTTTTCAGTCTCCCTTGGAGGATGCCCATAGGTGTGTCCATTTGAGCTATTTGGCCTTTGTTCCTATCACTGCCTGTATACTTGGTTTTCTTAAATTGCTGGTCCTTGGGAGGCTGTCTACTAGTCCTTTCTGGCTCCTTTTTAATGTATCTACTTGCCGACTGATTTACGGGCATATTGTTCCTTCTTCTGGTATTGTCTTGTATCTCCTGTTCTTTCTTAGGCTCCTCAAAGGTTACCCTCTTGGCTGGGGTCTCTTGCATTGTGCTAGATGAGGGAGTCCCATTCAAAACCCTGAAGAAGGCGTGCCTTACGGCAGGAACCTTGAGTAATTCGAAGGCTGACAAACTAATTTTGACCTTCTTGAACTCTTTTGCCACATATTCACCCATCTGCTCGATTTCGGAGCTAAAAGCTTGGCCTATGGGAGAACTAGGGGTTTGAATCTTGGTTTGTCCAGGCGGATTTTGGGGTTGGCTCTGAGGCTGACTTTGTAGTTGGTTTTGAGATTGATTTTTTGTTAAGGTATTGGGTAGGTATGCGGGGTAGCCCAGGGTTGTTACTGGCATTTGGATCAGGGAGAGTGGCGAGATTGTTTGGTGGGGTAGAAGTTGTGAAAGGTCCGCCGGCTTGTCTATTCCTATGGAAATAGGGACTCGACCGTTGATGGAACATGTGGACCTCATCCACAAATGGCTCTTCTTCATCCACCAGACCGTTATCTACCAAATCAAAAGCTGAGCTAAAGTTGATTCGTTACTTACCTCTTGCGCTTTCTCATCCTCGATAGGGGTGGGCTCGGCTTCGGGTTTGTTGCGATCGCCTCGCGGAAATGGCGCTTGATTGACCACCAAACATGAGGAATCATATGGCTCTGATGGGATGATGTCCCTACAGTTGGCATTGTCGACGATATTTTGTACCTCCACTTGGAAGATTTCAGCAGCTATTTGGAACTCAGGACAGTCCAGCTCAGAATGCCTGCTGGTTTTGTGAAGTCAGCACCATCTGGACAAAGTTGCTTCGGCTAGATACACACCGCTGGATGTTTTATCATTGCTTGACGGTTGATCAAATGGCGTGGGGACACCACCGTTGTTGGGCCTGGTGTTCCATGTGCAGTTTTGCCTTTGAGAAGGCCTCCTGTCTATATTTTGATTGGAGTTCTGCCCCCTCTCATAACTCTATCCGGAGGAGGTGCCCACTTCACGATTATCTGTGTTATCCCTATTGTCTCGAGACTCTCGACTGTCCCTATTGAGATTGGCCTGGAAGTTGCATTGGGAGTCCTGCAGATGATTATTCTGGTTTTTCAGATGCGTCATCTCCGTGGACATCTTCCTAATCATTTCGGTCAGCTCCTCTAGCTTTTCCTTCTCAGCCGCACCTCTAGGCAATGGGGCCAGATTTTGGAGAAAAGCAGGCAGGGCTGTTGGTTGATTTTGATAGGTTGGAGGAAAGTCCGGTCTCGACAAGTACAACGGCACCTAGGGCTGTTGAGAATATGCTTGCTGTTGTGGAGCCATCTGAGAATAGTTATACTACTGCTGGGGCTGCAAATAAGACGTCGAGGGAGGCGCATAATTCAATGGCTGCCCCGGATGCGACACCATAGGCAATTGTGGCACCTGGTTCATGAGAGGAATTTGGTGAGCAAATGCCTGATTAAGCCCCTGAATTTGCATTGGGTGGGCGACGGGCCCCAAAGAGGGTAGTGGGCCGGAGATATTTTGTCCCATGTCTGCACTTGCAACGACGACTTCTGCATAGGTGGCCAATAGGGTCACAGGCGGTGGGCACATCCTCTTCACCAAGGCTGACGTGAGGTTGTCTAGGGCCGCGTAGTAGACTAGTAGAGCGGCCGCATCATTATGGACGTACAGATCCTGAAGCCTCATGTGAGCCTGATGGAAGCGATCATTGAAAGAGCCAATAGGTTCGTTGACCTCCCTTCTGATGGACATGAACTGTTGATAGAGGTCTGCGGAGTTAACAAGGATCTTGTATTTCTGCAGAAAGGCATTCTTCATCTGGTTCCATGAGGTGATGGATCCCCTCGGTAGATTGATGTACCAGTAGAAGGCCTCTTCTCCCAACGAATGCAGAAAAAAGGCGACACGCCACATCCTCGTGATCCACCTGCATTTTGGTAATCGTTGTTTCAAATATCTTGATATGCTCTTCAGCTGTTCTTTGCATGTCTCGCGGATGAAATTTTGAACAAAAGCCCTCTGGATTCTTGGGCATGTCATTGTAAACAACAAAGTGTATCGGCGAAGGGTTATGCGCAAGCCAAGCCATGGGAGGAGGCGGAGGTCGCACCTGCTATTGAAGAACAGGGATTTGGGGCTGTATTAGCAATACAACCACAATGTGGGGCTGCCCTTGAGCTATGGCTGTCTGGACTGCGCCTTGGGCTGAAAGGGCTGGGAGAGGAGTGAACCCCTGGTTGCCGGAGGGAAGATGTGCAAATGTTGTTTGAGACGGCTGGGTAGAAGATGAAGGCTAGCCAAATGGAGGTGGGGGTGAAATGGAGGCAGATGGAGTGGAGGAAGAGGAAGAGGTGGAGCTGCTTCCCTGTGCTCGTTTTTCCCTCGTGGGAGGCTGTAATTTTTCAAATTCTCCCTTATTTGGTGCTGATCGTAGAATCCTTTGAAATCTCTCTAGGGAGAATGATCCGATCCGATCCAGCTTCGCTTTATCCCATAGCTTAGTATTCCAATCGTGGCCCTCCTTCTAGCGCCAGTTCTGTTGATGGTGTTTTTATGCACTTCTCAACACAAGCAGTGCATAAGCGCACTACCTCTCTTGAAAGATAATTTCTCAAATCGAATTGTAGAACACTATCCCAAGGTCTCTCAGATGTCAAGTCATGATGGTGCTTAGATACCTCAGTAGTTTGATGTGATTTGCTGGAATCACAAGGCGGCCTTACAGAAATACAAAGTGTGGATGCGAAGCATGAAGTTGGATCCTCGAAAAGGAGTTCTTAACATGAAAGCAGTTATGTGTTGGCTGTAGGTTCAAATAACAGTCTCAAACTCCATCTGGTTATTAGATTTGGCTTTATAATGTGCAATGAACCTTGGTATTGTTCAGTTTCTAAAAAAGGTGAAAAAGAGCGAAGGGGGAGAAAAGTTCCTAAGTCTGGAACTTGCAATGAATAGTGACAATGGAGTTCCTACAATGGACAATTCCTTAAAACAATATCCCACTTAACCAGAGATTTCACAGTATCATGAAAATTGTGCTATCTTCTAAGGGCTACAGATTTTTATGCTTCATCCACCACATACATGTATGAACTAAAGATTAATGTTTGGGGCAGCTTTAATCAAGTCCAGGCTAACTTTGCACAGCTATCTACCTTCAGCAAATAGCAAAAAGTATGGACTAAGGGATCATCAACAGTGCAGGAATTTTCATAAACACCAAATAGCATTCCTAAGATTTACCCAAATACAATAAACAGCTAACTAAATAGCAAAGAGATCTAAGCTAAACATCTAATATTGGAGAAGTGAATCAAATGACATGAGAGAAAACAAGGAAATTCACCAAATCAATGCTATTTCTTATCAATTTCTATAGCATGTCTTTACAACAACTCAACTCTCACTTTTGCAAATGAGGGGAGTGCTCTATTTATAGTTTTCTAAAAGTCAAATGAATGGCCAAGATTCATTTTCATTGTGTGGCCAAGATTCATTACAAAATAGGGTTTTACCTACCCCCAAATAGATTTACAATTAAAAAACATGTTTTGTCTTTTCCCTATTTCGTCATCTAGTGGATGACACTATTGATTTTTCGTCCTGTAGCTAATTGCTATTTTCTTGGCTATAGCTACTCTTCTGGGAGGTCTTTTTCCTTGGCTGGGCTGTCTTCTCGCTCCTTAGAGGCTGCATGTTCAATGTACTTGAGGATGATGGCCTGGAGCTTATCGATCTCGAGGACTTCGCATCTCAATGCCTGATAGCTCCATTCCTTGGCGTTCTCCTCCAGCCGCTTCCATTCTTCATCATACTTAGAGCCTTGATCTCTGAACAGCTCTGATCGATCGAAGGCATGGGCAGCAAAACTCAGGAAGTCCGTTGTGATATCTCTGGCTGTCCTTTCCTTCATCTTTTCCTCAAAGTATGGCCTGACCATTGATGCATCCAATTGCACTGTGGGCATATCATGGCCCGTTATCAGCTTAAGGTACTTGGCGCATTCTGCCGAGATTTCTTTGATCCATGCGATATCTGAATCCACCCTACTCTGGATCTGTTCCATCCTCTCCTTTCGGTTGATGAAGTCTCTACGCCATACGTCCACCAACCAGTGATCTTCCTTCTTCAGCTCTAGCTTTTCTTTCCACGTGCTTTCTAGCATTTGAAGGATGGCCTCAACCCTCGGGAAGGCGGAGTCGTAGATCGCAGGGAAGCCGGCGCAGAGTTTCTTTGTGCCTTCTAGGGATTAGATCAGGCTCAGGAACCTGTTGGCTATTTGCACAGCCAAGCTGATCCCTACGTTTCCAATGCTTATGACCTGTTGGAACCAATCCTCAGTGGTCCTCTCCAAGTTCTTCCTCCTCTCCAGCTTATCTATCTGTTCCTTGGAGAGTAGTTGTGGTGCGGCTGTAGAGGTAGTGTGGAGGTCGTCTATTGAAGACCACTGCTAGATGTAGTCAGTTAGGGCAGCAACCTGCGCCTTTAACTCGTCCTTGGTGGCCTTGTCCTGTTTAATTAAATGCACCACCGTGGCCATCGACTCTTCGAGGTGCTCGAACTTCTGTTCCCTGGTTGTTGTCCCTAGCTCAATTGTAGAGATATTATAGCTAACTCCAGCCTAGTCAACAGTTGGCGTTGCTACTTGTGCTGCCTGGGAGCCAGAAGCATCCATGGTTATCGTGGAACAGACCTTAGGCTTCTTTTCCTTCTTAGTTGTGGTCAAGGATCGAGCCAGGATGGCTTCCAATCTCGACCTCGGGTCGCTCAGAACAGGAGTAGTCTTTTCAAGCTGCTTTTCCAACCAGTCGAGCATGGCAGACTTGTCCTTGGGTGTATCAGATAGAGGCAAGACTTCTGCCTCCTTTTCTTTTTGAAGCTCTTCCTTTTCCTTAGCAGCATCCTCCTCCTCGTCAGAGTCTTGATAAAACACGAGGTGCTTAATGGGTACCCTGGTGGTCAATATCTGTGTGGGATCTTGTTCTTTCGTTGCCTCCTCTTCTTTCTTTTCTTCAACAGCCTCGGCCTCAGGGCTTTTCATAATGTGGGTCTCAGCCTCAGTGATATCCTCTTTAGGTTGCTCTTCTTGCGGCTGTCTCTCTTTACCACGTGGCGACTACTCTGCCTCCTCCCCAACATCCTTTGGCAGCTGAGGCAATTCTTCTTCAACATCATAATCAAAAACTTGAATAATTTCCTTAGCACTCGAGCCATCTTCTCCATCCCCACCCTCGGAAGAGCCCGTCTCTTCTCCCTCGTAGGCCACCTTGTCAATGGTTCTGTGCTCGTATTCGGGTTGCTCATAGTAATCATCGGCCTCTTCCTAAATAGGCTTCAAAGCCTCCTGTTCCAGCTCCTCCAACTCTTTGGAAATCTGCATTGTGCCTCCATGGCCAGTGGACCTGTTGGCGGTTGCGAAGGCTGAGCTGTTGCGAGGGCTTGGGCAAGGGCCGCCTGGAGAACAGGGTCCATTAGGACTTGTGAGAGCTCGGGGGGGAGTCTCAGCAGGTGTTGAGTAATAGCCTCGGGTATGGTGGAAAGGGGGACAGGCGATGGTATTGTTGCCAGTGGGAGGGACGTAATGGGTGACATGGCAGCAGTAGAGGAAGGGGAAGTGGTCATGCTAGAGGAAGAGTTGATATTGATTATTGACCTGACCGGGGGCGAAGAGGCAAGGTGAACAGAAATGTGCACCGCCTGTGGAGATGAGGTAATTACGGCCTGAGAGGTGGGCAGCACACCCGTCGGGGGAGGAAGAAGCAAGGGAGGCTGTGCCTCTGTTGTGATCATGGTCCTCTTGAGCTTCTTGGGAGATGAGCCTCCCGTGTCTTTTGTTGCTTGTTCTTTGGGGTCCACAGACTGTGATGTTTCTGCTTCCTTCCTTTTTTGGGACCTAGTGATGGGTGGAGACTTGGAAGTCTCACGAGCTGATGGGGAGGCGAAAACATCCTCTGTGGTGCTTGGCTCACTTTTGAGCGCTTCGTATGTTAAAGCCACCCCCTGTTGTTTCAGTTGTGCCACCTGCCCATCGACCCACTCCTTCGTGCGAGCTATAATTGGCTGCGTGATAGTATCCAGGTCCTCGACCTCTTGCTCATCCCAGTCGATAGAGGGAATTGCCAAGTCGGCAACCGCAGGGTACCTCAGGTGCACAAGGGTGGACTCATCCTCCTCAAGCTGATCAGGCACTGGAAATAGCTACACCCTCCTCAAAAATTGTACTGTCATTCGCATGTAGTGTCTCATGTGGACCTCCTTATCATCTTTACAATCCGCCTAGAAATCTTCGACATGGTACTTGTGGGCGTATGCCGGCTCTAGCGCCTTCCTGACATGGCCATGTGGGTCCATTTCGTGGGTGAGCCGTGTACCATTCAAAGTTATATTCTTTAAGTTCTTTTTCTGAGTTGCCGGTGCATTGAGATGTCTACAATTAATACTAGCCCTGGCCGAGGGTCCTGGGATAGGGGATCCCTGCTATGTGCTTATTGTCGAAAACCATCTGAATGTGTTGGAGCTGCCGAGAAAGCTCTAGGAGAATGATCTGGTCGTTCGGGTATCTCGGCAACTTGTTCAGCCATTCAGTGAATCCTTGGGCATGGATGTAAGTGAACTTGGGGAATTGGATGAACAGGAAGGTGTACTCCTTCAGGAGCGCCCGGGCGCTGTGGGATACCCTTCTCTCGAAGTCTCTGGCTATTAATCTGATAATATGGCCAATGAGGGTATCATTGACCCGGCAGTACTCCTTTTTGAAGTTGCGGTATTGTAGTTGAGGGTATAGTTCAAAAGGCTTGAGCCCTCGCTTGTGATCCTGATCCGGCGCCATAGATAGTCCATTATATTGTCTCTGTCCTGCCAAGGAGTATACCAGGTACGAGGTCATGTAGAACTTGGAACTTTTCTTGACATTTACAAACTGCTCGTGGAAGCAGTTGCTGATGATACTCCCCCAGTCGAATGAGATCTTAGTTTTCACATCCTCATTGCCTCGTATGATTTGTTCAATGTAGTAAGCCATCCACTCCTGGAAGTAGGTGGCTGCTGGGAGGCCCATGACCCTGCTTAGCATAGTCACCAAGTCATGATAATCTTCTTGAAAATCTCTCCGGAATAGCTCTTAAGGAACCTTTGCAGCACTGCCCCGTTTCTCCATAAGCCAGTAAATTTTAATTGACTTCTTGCAGCCTAATGGATTGGCCTCCCATGCCACCTGACACTGCTCCAACGTGGGGATCTGCATATGTGGGAATGTGGGAATGTGGAAGGTTTTTTGGATTCCTTCCAGAGACATGTCGGCGAGGATATTCCCCTCCTTGTCCACGATTGTTCTGGTATCCGTCTGGTAGGCTTCTCGGCAAGCCATTACTAATTTAGGTGCTATCAGAGATCGAGGGAAGCTGGCAGCTTTGGCGATTCCACTTTGACGTATCAACCTGGCATTCTTTGTTTTAGGGTCGACCTTGACCCTCTGGGTGAACTCATCTATGTCTAGCTGGTTGATATTGGTATCTGAGATCTCTCTCCAGTCAGTTGAGACTTTTGACTAGAGCGGTTCACCCTGAAATTAGAACTTCATCTAATCCTTGTCGTCTTTTCCCCTAGCAGCTCTTCTGAATTTCTCGCCCTTATCCTTTTCGGCGGAGGCCCCTGAAGTTCCTGCTGCCGATTCCATATATTCTGCAAGCAAAGGGCGAAGTCAGCACCACAAAACATCAACAGCGTTAATGTTAGTCCATATCATGAGCATATCATCTAGATAATTATTCAAATACATCATAACTTTATCCTTAGATGATATCGATTTTATTTTAGAGCATTTGGATAATCCAGGCCCGGAGGGCTGGACTTCTCTGGTAGGAATGCTGTCAGGGAGGGAAAACACGACCGAAAGTTCCCGGAGACCCCTGTCGGCCAAATTTTGGTATTTTAAGAGGCCCAAGATGGAGAACAGCATGATTTAGGATGTGGGTCGAAGTCAGATTCAGGATTTGAGTTGGTTTGGATTGATTTAAGGAACTTCAGAGGTTTCAGGCCAGAAGGCAGCTAAGGGGCGGCCGTTGGAGATGGCGAACAGTGGGCGGAAGTCTGGCCTAGGAAGTCTGGCAGCGGAAGTTTGAGGGCCAGAGTCCAGGAGGCAAAAAGACGGCCGACAATGAGATATTACATTTGGACCAGGCGGCATTCGGAGTGGCGGGGCCTGAAGGCCGGGAGGGCGTGTCGCGAAGGCCACCGCGTAATCTTCGACCACTTTGAATGGCCGCGGTGAGGATTAGACCGTAGCCCGGAGGGTGGGGAGCCGACGGAGGTTCGCCGTCGAGAGATATAGGCAGCGCTGATCAGCGGCAACGACGAGGAGACCCCCGGAGTCCGGCCCACGGCAGGACGCATGGCGACGGCCACCGCGAGGTTATGACAGTGGTCGGATTACACCGGCGAAAAGTGTCACAGGACTCGGGAGGCGGAACGATGTGGGCTAGCGGCCGCCGGGAGATATTCTGCATTTATTTGAATGGCGGCGGCGAAATATGGACCGGGACCCGGCGAACAGCGGGCGGAAGACGACGGCCACCACGAGGTTTGGTAGCGAGCGGGCGACGACTGTAGCGAAGGTACCCACGAGGCCCGAAGATAAGACAGCTGGCAAGGTTCCACCGTGGACGATGGCGGAACCGTCACGGAGTTCCGGAGATGGAACTCCGGACGGCCGGGCCCAGAGGGTTCCTGGGGCAGGGCAAAGTTTAGGCTACCCCCAGAGGGTTAAGGGAAACCCGGGACTTGGAGGGTAGGCGGCAAATGTGACGTTTCGGCTGCCGCAAGGCACTTGCTGCATGAAGGATTTTCGAACTGTCTACCGGCAAGGGCGAGGACCTCCTCGGGGCCCGAAGGGCGGGGCGCCGGCAGGGTTCAGCCGTGGAGAACGGCGAAACCGTCACGGAGTTCTGGAGACAGAACTCCGGACGGCCGGGCCCAGAAGGCAGGGGGGCAGCGAAGATTTTGGCGGAGCGAGACGGCAACAGGAGGCCCGGAACCCAGAGCCCGGGAGGACGCAGCACGCCAGCCGCCGTGAGGTTTTCATTGTCAGCTCGATAGGCGGCAGCGAAAGCGGAGATCAGGCCCGGGGCGGCCGAGCGCCCTAGGTGAAGAATAGTCGCGACTGAGGAAAGTCCTGAGTCGGTAGCGGCGGATATTGCGACAGTTTGGCAAACTTTTAAAACGTGGGTTGTGGGCGCGACTGGGTGTTCTTCAACTTTATGCAATTTAATTACTTGTTCAATTTTAACGAAATCTCCAAAATGACGAAAAACATAGGACAGAAAATGGGAATAGCCTAACTCAGATACGCTAAACGGGCAGATGCGGAATCCAGCGGGGATCGACGGAGCGATGCAAGCACGGATGATCGTGACGTCGCCGATTGTAGTGGGCTCTAGATGCTGGCTTTATCAACTCGCTCCAATTCGCTAAGTGAAAATGAAACTGGTGGACCATACATTATATACCCTATCTGCCATTAATGCGATCATTTATTACAGGTACGGCCGCGCCAAAAGGTTGGTGGAATTCAAATTAGGTCGGCGGCGGCAGATGAGACATCGGGGCCTGGAGGCCAAAGGGATGTGAGACGCTGGCCGCCGTGAGATTTTGCGTTGACTTTGCAGCGGCGGCGACTAGATGCTCGGGGCCCGAAGGGCAGAAGGCCATCGGAAGTTTGCCACCGAAGACCTTGCGCTATATGGGGAACGGCGGCGGCAGTCCTGAGACGGAAGTCCGGACACGGACTTCCAGAGCCCGGGGCCTGAAGGAGCAGGGGCCGTCCGGGAAATCCTCGAAGACTTCCGAACGAAAGATGGCAGGGCGGGCTCCGAAGGGCGGAAAGACACCCGAGGAATGCCGCAAAGGGCGGTGAACGATAGGGGGAAGCCTGATAAGGGAACCCCAGAGGCCCAGGCCCGAAGGAACCCAGGGCCGTCCAGGGCCAAACAATGCCAAAGGAACCCACGAGGCCCCGGAGGGTAGCAAAAACTAAAAGGGAGGCACGGTCGATTTTAGGATGTAACCTTGGAGCAATATCAACTAGGCGAAATATCAAAAAAGAGGGGCACGCAAAATGAGGCAGCCCCAAAAGACCTGACAAGGCAAAAGAAAAGAGGGTCCCCTTTCCGAACGGGGCATGTGTGCTAAGGGCACAACAAATGGCGACTCTACTGGAGAACGCTCCGGAGCATTCTAGGGATAAATATTCATTCAGGACCCAGAATCTCTGATTTCGCAGACCAGGAGCGGCTTCCGAGGATGAACCTGGGAGAACGAGATCCTTAATTGGGTCAGCTTACATGACATCTCAAAAGTGTGTGTGAAGTGAGTTCATTCCTTTCCTAGGGATAGTAACCAGGGTTATTACTTTAACCAAGTGAACTACATAAGTTGCCTAACACCAAAAGTAACCTGGACATTGCACCGCTGCCAGTCAGGCGTCCATAGCCCCAGCGGAGTTGTCGCTACAATCTCATGGATATTGCTCTACTGCCGGCCGGGCGTCCATAGCCCTGGTAGAGTTATCCGAATGCCCATACGGTCTTTTATTTTCTTTTTTTCAGAGTTTCTTCTCTTCCTTTTTGCTTTGATATTTCACTTCTCTTTTACCATTTAGCTCGACTGGGTAAGCATTGAAGCCTACAATAGGTTTGAGACTGCAGTGGTCACTGGAGTAGACTCAAGATTTTTCACTCACTTGGGTGTCGTGACAACCATAGCACGGTCCTTCAGAATTTATTATTATGTAATTTGAGCGAGATCCGAGATGTGGGTAAGAAGATCCGGCGAAGGGTCAAGTTCTGAGCAGAATTCAGACAGGGAAATTATTTGCAGACAGCTTTACAAAGAATAATAGTCTAGAGTGAATGTTTAGCCAAAGAACATGAAGAACGGTCAGCAAAGTGAACCGCTTGTCAGGCAAGCACGGCCACCGCAAAGGAGCAGAAAATAACATTCGAAACAAAAATTGTCATGAGGAAGAAAGCAAAAAAGCGACGTAAACAACACAAACAAGCAAGAAAGCAACTACTCTAATCTATGTACTGGTATTTACAACAAAGAGTTTGAAGGAGCTCAAGCCTAGAAGTAATGCTTCAGGTGCTGCCCGTTGACTGGCAATGGGACGTTTTCACCGGTTAAGTTCTTTAGGCGGAAGGCATTATCTCCCAAAATTTTAGCTATTTGAAAGGGGCCAAGCCAGAGCTTGTCAAATTTGTTGTGTCCTCCTTTCTTTTCATGGGCCTTGTCCCAAATAGGACCAAATCTGCAATCCTAAAGGCCTTGATTTTGGCTCGGTGGTCGAACCATCTCTTAACTACGCCCTGATGTTTGGCAAATTTTATATTGCACGGTTTTGAACTTCCTCTAAATATAAAAGTTTAGCTAAACGAGCTTCCCTATGATCTCCACCTTCATAAAAATCATTGATGAACTGAAGAGTAGGAATCTTCAGGTGGATGGGGAATATAGGCTCAAGGCCATAGACAAGGTGGAACAGAGAATCACCAAGGGCAGCCTTATGGCGAGTGCAATCAGCCCAAAGGGAAAAACGGAGCTGGGTGTGCCAGTCTTTGGGGTTCCTATCTAATAGCTTCTTGATCACAGTAATCAAATTCTTATTCGTGGATTCGGCAAGGCCATTGCCCTGAGGGTAGTAATTGGATGAGAATTTGAGGGAAATCCCATAGTCAAACGCCTAGCTAGCAAATTTTAATGAAGCGAAGACAGGTCCATTATCACATACCAAAGCATACGGACAACCAAAGTGATTTAAAATGAAACTTTCTAAGAAATTAGTAACTACTTCAATTGTACAATGCTTACAAACTATTGCTTTCGTTCATCTAATACAATAATCAGTAGCGGTCAGAATGTACCTATGTCCTACAGACAATGGAGGGCTTATCGGACTGATAAAGTCGAGACCCCGCTGTGCAAAAGGCCTTACCTCCAGCATGGGCTGCAGTGGGACAGCAGCATTCCTCTCCCTGGTGGCAGCGGTCTGGCACGTATCATAGAAATGAACATGGCAATAGGCATCTTTGAAGATGGTTGGCCAATAATACCCCACACTTAATATTTGGTGTGCTGTAGAAGAGCCCGAGCCATGGCCCGTACCAAATTTATTGTGAAACTCCCTAAGAACGCGTTCTGCTTCCTCCTTGCCAAGGCATCTTAGATAAACGCCCTTGTGATTCTTCTTATAGAGAATGGACCCCTGTAACATATAGCCATTACTTTTCAATATTAGGGCCCTCTTCTGGACTCCTTGTAGATGCGGCGGACACTTATGATTCAGCAAATAATAAATGACATCTTGGTACCATTCTCCTAGGGAGACGTCTTCAATCTGATATTGCTGTACTGTGAGTTCAGGGCCGGCCTATGCTGCTATCTCGGCCATTGTACGGGTGAGTGCCTACCCTCTTACCAATTTCATTGGTTGGATCTCCATATCATATTCTTGGAGCAGGGTGACCCACTTAGCCCTCTGTTCTCCCAACTCATTTTGCATGAGTAGCGTTTTGACTGCTGGGTCAAGGACGATGGTGAACACCTTGTTGCGTAGAATGTAGTGTCTAATTTTTTTTACTCCCTTAACGAGAGCGTACGCCTGCTTTTCTATGTTGTGGTAATGCAATTCAACATCTTTGAGGGGGCACTCATGAAGGTGATCGGATGCTCATTTCCTTCGTCGTCCTTTTGGGTTAACATGCTAACACAGGAGTGCTCTGAAGCAAATGATTAGATATAGAATGGCTTCAAATAATCCAGACTGACTAACACAGGCACCTCAGCGATGGCTCATTTGATTTCCTCGAAGGATTGTTTGGCACCTAGCGTCCACTCAACTTTGGCGTCCTGTTTAAGCATGGCATTGAGAGGTTTGACGATTTCTGTGAAACCCGTGATGAATTTTTGGATAAAATTAATCTTTCCAAAGAAAGACTTTAATTCCTTCTTGCTTCCTGGGGGCTAAATCTTGAGTAATGACTCAATGCGTTCAGGATCAATGGACATTCCCTGCTCGGATATGATGTGCCCGAGTAATCTGCCTTCGGTCACTCCAAAAATGCACTTCTTGGGGTTGAGAGAAACCCCGAATTCCTGACATCTCTGAAATACTTTGCATAGGTTGGAGATGTGATCACCTCGCTTTTTGGAGAATACGGTCAAATCATCCTATAGATGATTATACTTTTTCCAATCAGGTCCTTGAAAGTGATATCCATGGTGCGTTGGAAAGTGGCACCGGCGTTGATGAGTCCGAACGATATTCTTCTATACGCAAACGTCCCCCACTTAGTGGTGAACGCAGTCTTGTGGCGATCCTCATATTGTACCATTACTTGATTATACGGCGATCCTCATATTGTACCATTACTTGATTATACCCAGAGTATCCATCGAGGAACGACATCATCTGGGAGACGTTGACGACTTGTAGCACCTCATCTAGTGAAGGCACCAGATAGTTGTATTTCTTTGAGGTGCGATTGAGATTGCGAAAATCCACGCATAATCTGATCTCTCTATTCTTTTTCCTGACTGGGACCAAATTAGCCACCCACGTGGAGTGCCTGACTGGGAAGATGATTCTTGCTGAAAGTAATTTCTGCACCTCTTTATAAACAATAGGTTCTAACAAGGCATTGATAGGGCACTGCCGCTGATGGAATGGCCTTACTTTAGTCTTCAGAGGGATGGTATGCGTGATGACAGAGGTGTCGTACATTTTCAAATCTTCGTAACTCCATGCCACCACATCAGGATATCTACGTAAAGCATCCGTGATTCCCTTCTTTTCTTCGCGCGTGCATACCTTTCCAACAAAAACATTCTTGGTATCCTCGGCCATTCCCAAGTTGTGAGCATTGCACTAGTTGCTTATAGCCTCCTTTTTAATTTGTCGATCTTGATCCCTAATCTAATCTAGGTCGAATACACACTCTAGCTGAACCATACCTCTGGGGATCGTGTTGGTTTTCAGATTGATAACCCCCTCTATGTCCAATTCAGCCTCCTGTGGATCAGCTTCGTCAATTATTTGGGCTGCAAAGACGTCAGAACTTGTGATGAACTGGAGGATATGCTTATCATAATTGAAGACCTATAGGTGAGTAACATTATCTGGGACTGATGGCGTGGATGTTAGCTCAACAGTGAACTTCTTGAGCCTAGACAAAGAGAGGGGTTGTAGAGTGCTGGCTGCTTGAGCCAAGGCATCAGCTGTGCGATTTTGAGCATGAGGGATCAATTATATATTGAACGTATCTAGGCCCTCGAGGAGATCCCAAACCCTGTGTCTATAATTGGTGAGTCTCCGATCATGACAGGAGTACAATTTCTTGACCTGTTTAACTACAAGTGTGGAATCTCCAAAGACTTGTAGCACTTTCACATTTTTCTTCAAGGCCATAAGAAGGCCAAGGACTAAGGTCTCATATTCTGCTACGTTATTGGTGCAATAAAATTACAATCGATGGGCAGCAAGAAATGTCTTACCCGTTGGACTGATGAGTTCGATCCCCATTCCAGCTCCTTGCCTTGACTTTGATCCATCAAACTGGAGCATCTAGCACGAGGAGGATTCCTTATCTTTGGGTTTGATTGAGCCTTCGTTCTCTTTCGACTGGATGGCGGGCCTTGTGATCTTAGGGGGTTTTCAGGTTCGAGGCAACGATCAATAGGTGGTTCTACTGGTGCCTCATTTGGTGTTCCTGTCGGCGGAGCGACGGCCCTCTTAACATGCTCAACTGCTGCTTGGCACAAGCAATAGTCAAATTCGGAGTGAGCAGCATTGTGGACCCTACACCATTTCGGAAATAAGAGGTCTTGGAAATTCATTTTAGCTCCTAGGCTGAGCTAATCCCTTGCG
Organism: Sequoia sempervirens; assembly: GCA_007258455.2. Lineage (NCBI taxonomy): Eukaryota > Viridiplantae > Streptophyta > Pinopsida > Cupressales > Cupressaceae > Sequoia > Sequoia sempervirens. The sequence goes on along the minus strand of VDFB02281492.1, from coordinate 599,449,992 downwards.
CATTTTTCCATGAACTTCTAGAATCCATCGAGCAATCCCCAGTCGTCATTTATATCCGGCTCATAATCAGCTTCCATCAACATTCCTACATCTGGGGGCACTTGTGCAGAGCCCACCGAGGGACTACACAATACCAACAATACTTCATCTGCACGTTCTTCCTAAAGCTCAAACTCATTTTGGCAAGCAAAAGGGTGATAATTCCCCAAGTCGGTCTCAGCGAACAACACCTCGCTGAGATTATTGTATTCTGTGATCATATACTTCATGCAGGGTTTACGGTCAATACGGATCTGATTTGGCAGCCCTTTCCATGGCAACCACATGTGAGAGAGGTCTGTGGCAGTGTATCCATTTAGCGGCTTGGTGAACTCTCTCCCCAGAATGATTTCATAAGCATAAGGAATATCTGCCACTTGGATATCAACAACCTGCTGTATCCGGGGGTCCGCAGTGATTTGCATGGGGATGCGGTTTATTTCGCCCACGATGTTAATCTTTATTTTGTCCAGTTGGGTGACCTTTCTCTTTGAAGGCGTGGGAGTGATGCCAAGAGCCTTGCATACAGCCAAGTGTATGACGTTGGCATATGCACCTAAATCGAGCAGACAGTTGTGCAAGTTCTTCTCAAAGACCCTAATAGTAGTCAGGAACAGGGGAGTTTCCGGTCTCCCTTGGAGGATGCCCATGGGTGTGTCCATTTGAGCTATTTGGCCTTTTTTCCTATCACTGCCTGTATCCTTGGTTTGCTTAAATTTCTGGTCCTTAGGAGGCTGTCTACTAGTCCTTTCTGGCTCCTTTTCAATGTATCTACTTGCTGACTAATTCACGGGCATATTATTCCTTCTTCTGGTATTGTCTTGTATCTCTTGTTCTTTCCTGGGCTCCTCAAAGGTTACCCTCTTGGCTGGGGTCTCTTGCATTGTGCTAAATGAGGGAGTCCCATTCAGAACCCTGAAGAAGGCGTGCCTTACGGCAGGAACCTTGAGTAATTCGAAGGCCGACAAACTAATTTTGACCTTCTTGAACTCTTCCGCTACATATTCACCCATTTGCTCGATTTCGGAGCTAAAAGCTTGGCCTATGGGAGAACTAGCGGTTTGAATCTTGGTTTGCCTAGACGGATTTTGGGGTTGGCTCTGAGGCTGACTTTGCGGTTGGTTTTGAGATTGATTTTTGTTAAGGTACTAGGTGGGTATGTGGGGTAGCCCAAGGTTGTTACTGGCATTTGGATCAGGCGGAGTGGTGAGATTGTTTGGTGGGGTAGAAGTTGTGAAGGGTCTGCCGACTTGTCTATTCCTAAGGAAATAGGGACACGACCGTTGATGGAACATGTGGACCTCATCCACAAATGGCTCTTCTTCATCCACCGGACCGTTATCTACCGAATCAAAAAGCTGAGCTAAAGCTGATTCATTACTTACCTCTTGCACTTTCTCATCCTCGATAGGGGCGGGCTCGGCTTCGGGTTCGTTGCAATCACCTCGTGGAATTGGCACCTGATTGACCACCAGACATGAGGAATCATATGGCTCCGATGGGATGATGTCCCTGCAGTTGGTATTGTCGACAGCATTTTGTACCTCCAATTGGAAAATTTCAACAGCTGTTTGGAACTCAGGACAGTCCAGCTCAGAATGTCTACTAGTTTTGTGAAGTTGACACCATCCGGACAGAGCTACTTCGGCTAGATACACACCGCTGGATGTTTTATCGTTGCTCGACGGTTGATCAAATGGCGTGGGGACACCACCATTGTTGGGCCTAGTGTTCCATGTGTGGTTTTGCCTCTGAAAAGTCCTCCTGTCTGTATTTTGATTGGAGTTCTGCCCTCTCTCATAATTCTGTCTGGAAGAGGTGCCCACTTCACGATTATCTCTATTATCTCTATTGTCCCGAGACTCTCGACTGTCCCTATTGAGATTGGCCTGGAAGTTGCGTTGGGAGGCCTGCAGCTGATTATTCTGGTTTTTCAGATGCATCATCTTCGTGGACATCTTCTTAATCATTTCGGTTAGCTCCTCTAGCTTGTCCTTCTCAGCTGCACCTCCAGGCGACGGGGCCGAATTTTGGAGAAAAGCGGGCAGGGCTGCCGGTTGATTTTGATAGGTTGGAGGAAAGTCTGGTCCTGACAAGTACAATGATGCCTGGGGCTACTAAGAATATGCTTACTGTTGCTGAGCCATCTGAGAATAGTTGTACTACTATTGGGGCTGCAAATAAGACGTCGCAGGAGGCGCATAATTCAATGACTGCCCTAGATGCGGCACCATAGGCAATTATGGCACTTGGTTCATGAGAGGAGTTTGGTGAGAAAATGCCTGATTAAGCCCCTGAATTTGCATTGGGTGGGCGACGGGCCCCAACAAGGGCAGTGGGTCGGAGATATTTTGTCCCAAGTCTACACTTGCAATGATGGCTTCCGCATAGGCGGCCAGTAGGGTCACGGGCGGTGGGCGCATCCTCTTCACCAAGGTCGACATGAGGTTGTCCAGGGCCGCGTAGTAGACTGGTAGAGTGGCCGCATCATTATGGATGTACGGATCCTGAAGCCTCATGTGAGCCCGATGGAAGCGATCATTGAAAGAGCCAATAGGTTTGTTGACCTCCCTTCTAATGGACATGAACTGTTGATAGAGGTCCACGGAGTTGACAGAGATCTTGTATTTCTGCATAAAGGTATTCTTCATCAGGTTCCATGAGGTAATGGATCCCCTTGGCAGATTGATGTACCAGTAGAAGGCCTCTTCTCCCAACGAATGCGAAAAAAGGCGACACGCCACATCCTCGTGATCCACCTGCATTTCGGTAATCGCCGTTTGGAATATCTTGATATGCTCTTCAGCTGTTCTTTGCATGTCTCACAGATGGAATTTCGAACAAAAGCCCTCTGGATTCTTGGGCATGTCATTGTAAACAACAAAGTGTATCGGCGAAAGGTTATGTGCAAGGAAAGCCATTAGAGGAGGCGGAGGTGGCACCTGCTGTTGGAGAATAGGGATTTGGGGCTGTATTGGCAATACAACCACAATGTGGGGCTGCCCTTGAGCTATGGCTTTCTGGACTGCGCCTTGGGCTAAAAGGGCCGGGAGAGGAGCGAACCCCTGGCTGTCGGAGGGAAGATGTGCAAATGCTGTTTAAGATAGTTGGGCGGAAGATGAAGGCCAACCAAATGGAGGTGGGGGTGAAATGGAGGCAGATGGAGTGGAGGAAGAGGAAGAGGTGGAGTTGCTTCCCTATGCTTGTTTTGCCCTCGTGGGAGGCTGCAATTCTTCAATCAAGTCCAGGCTAACTTTGTAAAGTGTTTGGGGCAGCTTTAATCAAGTCCAGGCTAACTTTGTACAGCTATCTACCTTCAGCAAATAGCAAAAAGTATGGACTAAGGGATCATCAACAGTGTAGGAATTTTCATAAACACCAAACAACATTCTTAAGATTTACCCAAATATAATAAACAGCTAACTAAACAGCAAAGAGATCTAAGCTAAACATCTAATATTGGAGAAGTGAATCAAATGACATGAGAGAAAACAAAGAAATGCACCAAATCAATGCTATTTCTTATAAATTTCTACAGCATGTCTTTATAACAACTCAACTCTCACTTTTGCAAATAAGGGGAGTGCTCTATTTATAGTTTTCCAAAAGTCAAATGAATGGCGAAGATTCATTTCCATTGTGTGGCCAAGATTCATTACAAAATAGGGTTTCACCTACCCCCAAATAGATTTACAATTAAAAAACATCTTTTGTCTTTTCCCTATTTCGTCATCTAGTGGATGACACTATTGCTTTTTCGTCCTGTAGCTAATTGCTATTTTCTTGGCTGTAGCTACTCTTCTGAGAGGTCTTCTTCCTTGGCTGGGTTGTCTTCTCACTCCTTAGAGGCTGCATGTTCAATGTACTTGAGGATGACAGCCTAGAGCTTGTCGATCTTGAGGACTTCGCATCTCAATGCCTGATAGCTCCATTCCTTGGCGTTCTCCTCTAGCCACTTCCAGTCTTCATCATACTTAGAGCCTTGATCTCTGAACAGCTCTGATCGATCGAAGGCACGGGTAGCAAAACTCAGGAAGTCCATTGTGATATCTTCGGCTGTCCTGTCCTTCATCTTTTCCTCAAAGTATGGCCTGACCATTTCTGCATCCAATTGCACTATAGGCATATCATGGCCTGTTATCAGCTTAAGGTACTCGGTGAATTCTACCCGGATTTCTTTGATCCATGCGATATCTGGATCCACCCTGCTCTGGATCTGTTCCATCCTCTCCTTTCGGTTGATGAGGTCTCTATGCCATACGTCCACCAACCAGTGATATTCCTTCTTCAACTCTAGCTTTTCTTCCCATGTGCTTTGTGGCATTTGAAGGATGGCCTCAACCCTCGGGAAGGCGGAGTCGTAGATCATAGGGAAGCTGGCGCAGAGTTTCTTTGTGCCTTCTAGGGATTGGATCAGGCTTAGGAACTTGTTGGCTATTTGCACAGCCAAACCAATCCCTACATTTCCAATGCTTATGACCTGTTGGAACCAATCCTTAGTGGTCCTCTCCAAGTTCTTCCTCCTCTCTAGCTTATCTATCTGTTCCTTAGAGAGTAGTTGTGGCGCGGCTGTAGAGGTAGTGGGGAGGTCATCTATTGAAGACCACTACTAGATGTAGTCAGTTAGGGCAGCAACCTGCGCCTTTAGCTCATCCTTGGTGACCTTGTCCTGTTTAATTAGATGCACCATCGTGGCCACTGACTCTTCGAGGTGCTCGACCTTCAGTTCCCTGGTTGCTGTCCTTAGCTCAATTGTAGAGATATTATAGCTAACTCCAACCTGGTCAACATTTGGCATTGCTACTTGTGCTTCCTGGGAGCCAGAAGCATCCATGGTTATCTTGGAACGGACCTTAGGCTTCTTCTCCTTCTTAGTTGTGGTGAGGGATCGAGCGAAGATGGCTTCTAATCTTGACCTCGGGTCGCTCAAGAGTAGTCTTTTCAAGCTGCTTTTCCAACCAGTCGGGCATGGCAGACTTATCCTTGGGTGCATCATGGCTTCCTTCACCCTCTTCAGTTAGAGGCAAGACTTCTGCCTCCTTTTCCTTTTGAAGCTCTTCCTTTTCCTTGGTAGCATCCTCCTCCTCGTCAGAGTCTTGTTAAACATGAGGTGTTTAACGGGTACCTTGGTGGTCAATATCTGTGTGGGATCTTGTTCTTTTGTTGCCTCCTCTTCTTTCTTTTCTTCAACAGCCTCGGCCTCAGGGCTCTTCATAATGTGGGTCTCAGCCTAAGTGATATCCTCTTTAGGTTACTCTTCTTGCAGCTGTCCCTCTTTACCACGCGGCGACTGCTCTGCCTCCTCCCCAACATCCTTTGGCTACTGAGCCAATTCTTCTTAACGTCATCATCAAAAACCCGAATAATTTCTTTGGCACCCGAGTCATATTCTCCATCCCTTTCCTCAGAAGAGCCCGTCTCTTCTCCCTCGTAGGCCACCTTGTCAATAGTTCTGTGCTCGTATTCGGGTTGCTCATAGTAATCATCGGCCTCTTCCTCGATAGGCTTCGAAGCCTCCTGTTCCAGCTCCTCCAACTCTTTGGAAATCTACATTGTGGCCTCCATGGCTGGTGGACCTGTTGGCAGTTGCGAAGGCTGAGCTGTTGCGAGGGCTTGGGCAAGGGCCGCCTGGAGAACAGGGTCCATTAGGACTTGTGAGAGCTCGGGGGGAGACTCTGCAGGTGTCGGGTAATAGCCTCAGGTATGGTAGAAAGGGGGACAAGCGATGGTATTGTTGCCAGTGGGAGGGACGTAATGGGTGACATGGTAGCAGCAGAGGAAGGGGAAGTGGTCATGCTAGAGGAAGAGTCGATATTGATTATTGACCTAGCCGGGGGCGAAGAGGCAAGGTGAACAAAAATGTCCACCGCCTATGGAGATGAGGCAATTGCGGCCTGAGAGGTGGGCAGCACACCCGTCAGGGGAGGAAGAAGCAAGGGAGGCTGCGCCTCTATTGTGATCACGGTCCTCTTGAGCTTCTTGGGAGATGAGCCTCTCGTGTCCTTCATTGCTTATTCTTTGGGGTCTGCAGACTGTGCTATTTCTGTTTCCTTCCTTTTTTGGGACCTAGTGATGGGGGGAGACTTGGAAGTCTCACCAGCTGATGGGGAGGCGGAAACGTCCTCCATGGTACTTGGCTCACTTTTGAGTGCTTCGTATGTTAAAGCCACCCCCTGTTGTTTTAGTTGTTCCACCTTCCCATCGACCCACTCCTTCGTGCGAGCTATAATTGTCTATGTGATAGTATCCAGGTCCTTGACCTCTTACTCGTCCCAGTCGATGGAGGGGATTGCCAAGTCGGCAACCGCAGGGTACCTCGAGTGCACAAGGGTGGACTCATCCTCCTCAAACTAATCAGGCACCGGAAACAGCTGCACCCTCCTCAAAAACTGTATTGTCATTCACATGTAGTGTCTCATGCGGACCTCCTTATCATCTTTACAATCCACCTAGAAATCTTTGACATGGTACTTGTGGGCGTATGCCGGCCCTAGCGCCTTCCTGATATGGCCGTGTGGGTCCATTCATGGGCGAGCTATGTACCATTCAAAGTTATATTCTTTAAGTTCTTTCTCTGAGTTGCCGGCGCATTGAGATGTCTGCAATCGATACTGGCCCTGGCTGAGGGTCATGGAATAAGGGATCCCTGCTACGTGCTTGTTGCCCAAAACTGTCTGAATGTGTTGGAGCTGCCGGGAAAGCTCTAGGAGAATGATCCGGTCGTTTGGGTATCTTGGCAACTTGTTCAGTCGTTCAGTGAATACTTGGGCATGGATGTAAGTGAACTTGGGGAATTGGATGAACAGGAAGGCGTACTCCTTCAGGAGTGCCCGGGCGCTGTGGGATACCCTTCTCTCGAAGTCTTCGGCTATCAATCTGATAATATGGCCAATGAAGGTGTCATTGACCTGGCAGTACTCCTTTTTGAAGTTGCAATATTGTAGTTGAGGGTATCGGTCAAAAGGCTTGAGCCCTCGCTTGTGATCCTGATCCGGTGCCATAGATAGTCCACTATATTGTTTCTGTCCTGCCAAGGAGTATACTAGGTACGAGTTCATGTAGAACTTGGAGCTTTTCTTGACATTTACAAACTGCTCGTAGAAGCAGTTGCTGATGATACTCCCCCAGTCGAATGAGATCTTAGTTTTCACGTCCTCATTGCCTCGTATGATTTATTCAATGTAGTAAGCCATCCACTCTTGGAAGTAGGTGGCTGCTAGGAGGCCCATGACCCTGCTTAGCATAGTCACCAAGTCATGATAATCTTCTTGAAAATCGCTGCAGAACAGCTCTTGGGGAACCTTTGCAGCGCTGCCCAGTTTCTCCTTAAGCCAGTAAATGTTAATTGACTTCTTGTAGCCCAATGGATTGGCCTCCCATGCCGCCTGACACTACTCCAACATGGGGATCTGCATATGTGGGAATGTGGGAATGTGGAAGGTTTTTGTGATTCCTTTCGGAGACATGTCAGCAAGGATATTCCCCTCCTTGTCCACGATTGTTCTGGTATCCGTCTGGTAGGCTTCTCGGCAAGCCATTACTAATTCAGGTGCTATCAGAGATGGAGGGAAGCTGGCAGCTTTGGCGATTCCACTTTGGCATATCAACCTAGCATTCTTTGTTTTAGGGTCGACCTTGACCCTCTGAGTGAACTCATCTATGTCCACCTGGCCGATATTGGTATCTGAGATCTCTCTCTAGTCAGTCGAGACCTTTGACTGGAGCGGTTCACCCTAAAATTGAAACTTCATTTGATCCTTGTCGTCTTTTCCCCTAGTGGCCCTTCCGGATTTCTTTCCCTTATCCTTTTCGGCGGAGGCCCCTGAAGTTCCTGCTGCCGATTCCATATATTCTGCAAGCAAAGGGCGAAGTCAGCACCACAAAACATCAATAGCGTTAATGTTAGTCCATATCATGAGCATATCATCTAGATAATTATTCAAATACATCATAACTTTATCCTCAGATGATATCAATTTCATTTTAGAGCATTTGGATAATCCGGGCCTGGAGGGCCAGACTTCCCTGGCAGGAATGCTGTCAGGGAGGGAAAATATGACCAAAAGTTCCCGGAGACCCCCGTCGACCAAATTTTGGTATTTTAAGAGGCCTAAGATGGAGAACGGCATGATTTAGGATGTGGGTCGAAGTCAGATTCGGGATTTGAGTTAGTTTGGATTGATTTAAGGAACTTCGGAGGTTTCAGGCCGGAAGGCAGCTAAGGGGCGGCCGTTGGAGATGGTGAACAGCGGGCAGAAGTCCGGCCTAGGAAGTCCAGCAGCGGAAGTCCAAGGGCCGGAGTCCGGGAGGTAAAAAGACGGCCGACAATGAGATATTACATTTGGACTAGGTGGCATTTGGAGTGGCAGGGCCCGGAGGTCGGGAGGGCGCGTCGCGAAGGCCGCCGCGTAATCTTTGACCACTTTGAACGGCGGCAGCGAGGACAAGAGCAGAGCCCAGAGGGTGGGGAGCTGACAGACGTTCACCATCGAGAGATATAGGCAGCACTAATCAGCGGCAATGGCGAGGAGACCCCCAGAGCTCGGCCCATGGGAGGACACACGACGATGGCCGCTGCGAGGTTATGACAGTGGTCAGATTATGGCTGCGAAAAGTGTCATGGGACCCAAGAGGCGGAACGACACGGGCTAGCGGCCGCTGGGAGATATTCTGTGTTTATTTGAACGGCAGTGGTGAAATATGGACCGGGACCTGGCGAACAGTGGGCGGAAGACGACGGCCGCCGCGAGGTTTGGCAGCGAGCAGGCACCGGCGGCGGTGAAGGTACCCACGGGGCCTGAAGATAGGACAGCCGGCAGGGTTCTGCCATGGATGACGGCGGAACCGTCACAGAGTTCTGGAGACAGAACTCCAGATAGCCAGGCCCGGAGGGTCCCTGGGGCAGGGCAAAGTTTAGGCTACCCCCAGACGGTTAAGGGAAACCCAAGACATGGAGGGTAGCCAGCAAATGTGACGTTTCGGCCGCCGCAAGGCACTTGCTGCATGAAGGATTTTTGAACCGTCTACCAGTGAGGGCGAGGACCTCCTCGGGGCCTGAAGGGCGGGGCACTGGCAAGGTTCTACCGTGGAGAATGGCAGAAATGTCATGGAGTTCCGGAGATGGAACTCCGGATGGCCAGGCCCGGAAGGCAGCGGGGCAGCGAAGATTTTGGCAGAGCGAGATGATAATAGGAGGCCCAGAACTCGGAGCTCGGGAGGATGCGGCGTGCCAACCACCACGAGGTTTTTAATGTCGGCTCGATAGGCGGCGGCGAAAGTAGAGATCGGGCCCAGGGTGGCCGAGCGCCCTGGGTGAAGAACAACCGTGACCGAGGAAAGTCCCGAGTCGGCAGCGGCGGATATTGCGACGGTTTGGCAAACTTTTAAAACATGGGTTGTGGGCGCGACTGGGTGTTCTTCAACTTTATGCAATTTAATTACTTGTTCAATTTTAACGAAATCCCCAAAATGACGAAAAACACAGGATGGCAAACGGGAATAGCCTACCTCAGATACACCAAGCGGGCAGGTGCAGAATCCAATGGGGATCGATGGAGCAATGCAAGCACGGATGATCGTGACGACGCCGGTTGCAGTGGGCTCTAGATGCTAGCTTTATAAACTCGCTCCAATTCGCTAAGTGAAAATGAAACTGGCGGACCATACATTATATACCTTATTTGCCATTAATGCGATCATTTATTGCAGGTACAGCCGCGCCAAAAGGTTGGTGGAATTCAAATTAGGTTAGCGGCGGCGGATGAGACACCAGGGCCCAGAGGGCGGAGGGACGTGAGACACCGGCCGCCGCAAGATTTTGCGTTGACTTTGCGATGGCGGCGACCGGATGCTCGGGGCCCGGAGGGTGAAAGGCCGTCGGGAGTTTGCCGTCGAAGACCTCGCGCTATATGGGGAACGGCGGAGGCAGTCCCAGGACGGAAGTCTGGACACGGACTTCCAGAGCCCGGGGCCCGAAGGAGCAGGGGCCGTCTAGGAAATCCTCAAAGACTTCCGAACGGAAGATGGCAGGGCGGGCTCCGGAGGGCGGAAAGACGCCCGAGGAACGCCGCAAAGGGCGGCGAATGACAGGGGGAAGCCCGATATGGGAACCCCGGAGGCCCGGGCCCTGAGGGACCCAGGGCCGTCTAGGGCCAAACAATGCCAAAGGAACACATGAGGCCCCGGAGGGCAGCATAAACCAAAAGGGAGGCACGGTCAATTTTAGGATGTAACCTTGGAGCAATATCGACCATGCGGAATGTCAAAAAAGAGGGGCACGCAAAATGAGGCAGCCCCAAAAGACCCGACAAGGAGAAAGAAAAGAGGGTCCCCATTCCGAACGGGGCGTGTGTGCTAAGGGCACAACAATTCCTTCTAGAACTCATCTCCTCATTTAATGATCATCTACATAGGGTTCACATGTTGTCACATGTTGTTAGATTTTAACACTTGGCAACATCTCATGCATATTAGGTTTTACCTCTTGCCTATATAATCAGGCATCTTGTTCATTTGTAACATATCATATCAATCATATTATCGTTATAGAATCTTTAATTAGCATTCCATTGTTGCAACACTTCTCTTTGTGGTTGATTATATTTCATGGCTAAAGTCCTTCACTAAAGATTCTAGAGCTTCAAGGGATGTGCATCATCCATTCATCTCAACATGGTATCAGAGCTAGTCCATTGAAACATCAACCCTTGATCCAGGAAGTTGGAGTGCAAGATTCTTGCAGGCTTGGAGTTTTATGTTGTAGGCTAGTTGGTTCTACCTAGGAGCCAAACTGATTTCTGGCGCAGATCAGGCTCTCTCTGACCTCTCCATTGCGTCCAGAAGGCCTCAAAACCCATAGATCGCCTATTCATTTGTCAAAATCGGAGACATATCATCCAGGAGCCAGTTGAGGTATTATCTAGGGTTTACAATTTTTTATACTATCCATATAGTTTTGTAGAAAAAAATCTTCCCTTTCAGTCCTCCATCAAGGCAAATTTTTTTTTAGAAAAATCAAAAAAAAAATTGGCTATTTTCTAGGCATTTTTTCTATAGTTATCGCAAAAAATAATCCTATGTAGAGTTCGACCTGCAATTAAATTGGTAGTCAGCAGAAATATTTAATTTTGGAGGCTATAGTTTTCCCCCGTCGGCATTTCATTTGGCATTTGTTTTTTGATTTTTTTTTTGAACTGCAAATTTGCAATATTAAAAAAAAATTCTATTTTCCATCGGGCTCCACAGACTTGTCGGCCCCTGTCACATCATCGTCAGCCCTTGTCACTCTACTGTCATCCGCTACAGTCATCGGGTCCTCCACCGCTGGCACCCACTGTTCCGACCACCGGCGACCATTTGTTCTCTGACCACCAACCAGCGACAACCGCTCTGACTACCGACCATCTGCAGGGCTTCCGCCAACAGCCTAGCCCCTACCCTGGTCCTATCCATGACTGAGGGCCCCTCTATCCCGAGCGGTGACTTCTCCCACCGGCTGCGCCACCGGTTCTCACCGCCTGACCACCACTCTGACGCCACCATCTAGGCGGAGGATTTTTTTTTTTTTCCAACACCCTAGCCCTGCGGTCACATTAATGATCGGGGGATTTTTTTTAATCCCTAGGAGCTCTATTTTGCACCCAGTTAGCCAACATCTCTTCAATTTGCAATTTTTTTTTTCTGAGGGCCATATCTTTGCACCACAATATCGAAAATTATCAAACGAGATATCAACGGAAAGAGAATTCAGAGCACTATCCAGTGGTGCCATCTATTTTGCAGGATTTTTCTGCTATAAATTTCTAAAGTAAACTAAATTCAACCTTCCATTATGGACTCAAAAGTGCATATCTTCGCATCAGATTGTCGGATTTCAGAGATTCTAGCGACATTCGAGAGATATTTCAGTGCATTTTTTCATCAGTCTAGTCATCTTCTTTGGTTTCAGATCCAGGTATCTTTTATTGATTTTTTTGATTTCTAAGACATCCTAAAGCTTGAAGAAAAATCTCTTGATCTCAGAGGCATATTCTCAGTTGCATATCCATTTGGAACTCTTTATTTTCTATTGAAGGTCATTTGTCTTTTTTTTTGTGGAGAAATTTTCTTTATGGGGCTTGCATATTATTCTCCTTTGGTTATGTTGCACAAGGGTAACTATCAACAATGGCGAGATGGGATCTGCCACCATCTTCATTCTCTTGATTTGTTGCCACATCTATTTGGTATAGTACCTCATCCGAGTGAAGGTATTCATGAACTTGCTTGGAGTTGTAGCAGGTACATTATTTTGGAGATTCTTGAGATGCAAGTTGATTGCGATGTTTTGAGATCTATTGATCATTGTGATTGTCCTCACATTCTTTGGACTAAGCTTTGGGAGCTATACAGATATTTAGAGACTCCACCATTCCCCGATGGTCATGATTCAAAATATCATTCTTTCAATCAAGTACCCCATGATGTTATTGTTGTGCAGGAAGTTGATTACCTTGACCTTTCCGAAGAGGTCGACAAGGTTCCTTTTGGTCCTTCTTCTTCATCAAAGACAGTTGGTATCCCTTCACATTCAATGATTCCTTGTCCAGAATCATTGATTAAGGCTTCCACCATCATCATTCATCAGGACACATTCAGTTTTTCAGACTTGACATCACAGGATGGCTTCATTTCAAGTATCACTGACTTGGCTACTTCTACAGGTTTGGAGGATATTCTTGAGGGGATATCACTCCTCTATTCAAATTTGGCTTTGGAGAGTTGTTTTGAGTCTCCTCATTCCTTTGTCTCGACCTTGATTGGGGATCTAGAGACCATCTTGGAGGCACTTGGTTTCTCTTCAGAGATTTCATATTCAAGACTTCTTCCCTGTCATTCCATCAAAGATTTGTAGTTTCTTCAACATCTACCATTGGATTTGCTTCAGACTTCTTTCAGTGGTTTTGAGGACACTTCATTTAGGGGGGATATCGAGTCTCCATCACATCCATCATATTCATCCTATCTTCATCTTTGGATATTGTTCAGCATCAATTTTTGCATCAACCTGGTTTGTCACTCTCTTCATTGATTGTGGCATCTTCATCTTTAGGCACGAAGACAATTGAGTAGAGTTCAGAGACATCATCGACATCCATCTTCATAGTTCCTTCCTTTAATTCCTATTCGGAATGGGAAGCATCTCTGCACTTGCATTTGGTTTTGTTTCTTCTGAAAGGGAGACAAGTTGTTTGTCGACATTGGATCTTGTTTTGTCTTCAGACACTTACCTTTCTTGTAGGTGATCTCATCTTCTGGGGGGGCTATTTTGTCTCTCTTTCCTCCCTATGGGGGGGATTTTGATTGTATTGTATCCATGTGATGAATGGTGTCCTTGGGGGGTATTTGGGAGTCCTCCATCCTTCCCATCCTATCTCACATTTCTACATTTTCATCTCCTTTTTGGAGAGGGGTTTTGTTCCCACTGGGTTTTCCCCTTTTTCTCCAATTGTGGGAGATTTTTTGCATTTTCATGTACATGGGTACCTAACATGGCCTCATAGCTGGGACCCATCATCATCTTGCATAATCATTGCATTTTCCTCCCCAAGTTGCACTTATGGGGGGGTGTTGGTGTAATTAATTAATTAATTATTACACTAGCATAAGTTAACTTAGGTCTTGCATTTAATCATTTAGTCCTAGGTTGTAATCATTTAATAAATGGGATTATATTCCCTTCCTAGTTTGTGGGATAAGATTCCTTCTAGAACTTATCTCCTCATTTAATGATCATTTACATAGGGTTCACATGTTGTCACATGTTGTTAGATTTTAACACTTGGCAACATCTCATGCATATTAGGTTTTACCTCTTGCCTATATAATCAGGCATCTTGTTCATTTGTAACATATCATATCAATCATATTATCAATATAGAATCTTTAATCAGCATTCCATTGTTGCAACACTTCTCTTTGTGGTTGATTATCTTTCATGGCTAAAGTCCTTCATTGAAGATTCTAGAGCTTCAAGGGTTGTGCATCATCCATTCATCTCAACATGGTCATTCATATGCCAGTGAATGTTGTACATAAATGTCTCTTATTTGATGAAAGTCAATAAAAGATTTTGAATCTAAGACTATTTCTTTTGAGTTGTCTTTGAATGAGGTTTCTTTGTGTTCATTGATCTATAAATTTTAATGATGAGCTGATTATATGTTCTTGTTAATTTTGAAGCTTATGAATGGTGAATGATCTGTATGTCTTGAATTTTCACTATGAATGAATGTAATATTATAGATTGCACTATAGATTATATCATTTTATGGTTTAGTTGTTTGGAAACAATGCTCATTATGAAGTTTGTATGTCTAAATTGAAGGAAATTTACATTTATGTTTTGTTGTCCTAAGCTCTGTCCTATCTTTTGATATTTATTTACACCCCCAAAACGTATATTAATTTGTATGATGTAGTTTGTATCCCTTTTACCTGTAGACCCCTTGAACATTACAGTTCCATAGGCCACTGAACAACATCAACACAGTTGAGAACCAATGACAAAGACCTTGGAAGATAGGTTGCTTTAGGTTATCTATCTTTTTCAATAGAAATAGGGTAGAAATATTTTATTTAATGTTTTTGTGTTAAATTGACCATCAATAAGGCTATCATGTCTTAGCCTCATTGTGATTTGATAATTCACTCTATACATGCAGTTTGGCACTTCAACTGTGGTGCTGGGTTGGAACCAAGCACAACATGGTTAATACATGCCATTTCCATTATGGTGTGAAAAGACAACAATCAAATCTACATTATTTATAGTTTATAAGGGTCCTCATTTCTTTTATCACTGTGACTATTGTTGCATTTGTGTGTGGTGAAGGTCTAGTGTTGGGAATTCTAGTTTTGCTAGATAACCATGGAGGAGAGGTCAAAATTCATGGTTAGAATGTCTTCGGAGACTCTCATGAGCATAGGGGCATCTAATCCAATTCATTTGTTGAGTTTTGGTAGGCAGATGGATTTTTGTGGGTCAATTACAGACCAATGCCTCAAGAGAATCCTCAATAAATATGACACTCTAATTCTAGTCACAGTAAAGATGATATTAGGGAAGAGTTATCTAGAGTATGATCAGTCTCATAGGGTCAACACATATATAATTTCACTATTCCTTGCATCAGTCTTAGAAATAATTTTGGGAAAAAGAGAGGTTGGGGCACTATTAAAAAATATCTTCTATGTGGATTTTATGGTGGGTTTGGAGGATACACTATATGTAGCATCCCCTAGAATGGGAATTCCCAGGTTGTGGGATTTGTGTCTACTCTATGTGCTAGGAGAGGTAATAAAATACTACCCTTTCCTATTGGATTTGAAAGGCATGGTTTTGGTCACTCATAGGGAACTAGTGGCAGTTGGTTTGGACTACCTATTATGGGTGTTAAAGCTTCCTCCCTCGCCACATGGTCATTGGGTTCCAAATTTCATAGCCTTTTCCTGCACAAATGGCTTCTTGGAGGTGGATAGGTTTGGTGTGGGATCTCATTAAGGGTTGAGTTTGATTCAAAAATATTTTTGGTTTGTCTCAGTTGATAAGGATGTCTCTAAGTACTATTGTTATAGTATTTAGTACTTGACATAGCAATGGTTTGGATATCTCCAATTCACAAAAGGTAAATGTGTGTCCATGCATGTGTTAGGTCTCAAAAATGTAGGTTTTTAAACCACAAGAAGGTGCCAATCTCTTGATACATTTTTTGGCCCATGAATGAGGTAAAAAAATTTTTGATTACCTATTACTCTTCAAGGTCTACCAAACCTAGGTAGGTGTACCTAAATGATAAGCAGATTTTGAAGGCTATGACCTCTAATTTAAGCAATCTACTCACAATGGCATGCAAGGTGAATTAGATGCAAGGCTAATTACTACTTCCTACTAAAAATATTTTTAAAATCAAGTATATATATGAGGTTTATATGAGATTATTCTAAAATTTCCAGTGCCTACACTATTGGGTTAATGGAGTCGAGAGGTGAATGATAATTTTGGAGATAGGCTTCTGTAAGATGGGTAGACTCACACTTCATCTTAACTCAAATAGTTGGGCACTCTAAATGTTTTTACCTTGTGGAAACGTGCAAGTATATTAGTTATTTGGACTCTTCTTAGTGATCTTAGTGATATCCCCTTATGCTACTATGAAGTTGTGAAAGGATTTAATTCAAATGTGAAGGGAAATCAATTTAGATAACCTATTCAAAAGGACTTTAATCCAAACAGGAACCAATCAAATCTGATTTTCTTAAAAGGAAATTTAATAATATTAAGATAATCTTCTCCATTGTATTTATCCTTGAATAATATGCATTATAACAATAGTTTATGATATGAGATGGATGGGAAAATGAGTGTGATCTATCTTCTTACTAATGCCTACCCTAAATGGAAAATGATATGATGATGATCATTTTCAGGTCTTGGTTTGTCTTATATATATGAGAGGCAACAAGCTATAGACCCACTACAAAAGTCATGTTGTTTGATAACTAAACATAATTAAAAACAAAATACTATTGCAAGTGAATGAACCAATCCACTAATCTCCAAGTAGAAGCCTGTAACCACCTAATATCTATTCAAAGCTTCTACTCTATGATAGGGCACTCATCATGCTATCAGCTGAATCTCTCATTCTAATGGTTGTCCTGTTGTTTCTAGTATATCTATAGTTTGGTTGATAAACAAATTGATTACAAAGAGGTGATGGATATACTCTTGTTCGGCATAGGTGTCTGCATTGGAGATCACCTCTTTCATATCATATTCCATATACATCATTTTTTCAAGCTGCTTATGAGTATTTTGTAAAACCATAACCTCATCATTGATTTCTTGTAATGTAGCAGTTAGAAGCACAACAAACTCTTCCTTACAATAATCATACTCTCAAGGATTCCCATTGTCATCATGAAGTGTCTGAGTTGAATTAAAGTAGTCAAGATCTTCTTTAAGCCTGTTGTGATATCCATTGTGTGATCCTACCAATTTTTTATATGTCTACAATATTTGTCCTTTTAATATTTTCTTGTCTAGGAGCTCCTCTTTCTTTTCAATCATTCTCCCTTGTAATCATTCATTCTCCACCATTTTTGAGTGTTTCTGCTTGAATAATTTCCAATATTCATTAGCACATTTCATCATTTTATTGAATCTCTCCTTGATCATTTTAGATACAATATTATACTTGATTATTTTCACTTCTCTCTCTAGTTCTTTACATTCCCCTTGAGATTTCAAGTGGCAATTCTTCCAATAAGTTGCATCAACCAATGCATCCAATACTCTTATATTTTTCAAGCCATGGGGAAAACAACTCTGATGTGGAGGAAGATGATATTTCTCTTTGATGTGCTAGCTCCTTCTTTAATTTGTCATTTTCTATAACTAGTTTTTCAATCTGTGCTTTGGTGGATTTTGCCACATTGACATTCAATTCTGCTATCTCAATGGGGTTGGTATCCCCTAATCTTTGGACAATGAGATTTCCAAACATTTGGTTTGGATTATCAATCATAGCTGGTCTTTTGTCATGGGGGTACAATGACCAAATAAGTAAGGTGGCCTCATCTAGGTTGCACCCAAATCCTGAATACATTTTTTCACTTGCTTCCTCTGTTAAGTTCATTGTTTTGTCTCCTCTTTTTCTGAAGCTATCAAATACAATTGTAGAACTAATATCCCACCTTGGAAGAAGCAACACTCTAGATTCTTGAAGTAACTCTCTTCCTCTCTCAGGAGTTATGGATTCCATCTCTTTATCTATTTCCTTTTTCAATTCTTCCAAAGTGGCAACCTCTTGTTCAGGAATGATATCTTGCATCTTTTCTCATTTTCCTACCTTTATATTCATTAACAAATGATTTAAATTCAGAAAATTTAACAAAATCACAATAAAAAATGAACTCTTGTCCAACCTTGACCCTAACATCATCATATAATTCATCTAATGCCTCAAATCTTACAATATTGTACTCTTGAGGGGGCTCATACTATGCAATTACATGAGCACTTATTTATTTTACTTGCTCACCCTCATCATCACTCTCCTCTTCTTCACTTATATTAGTATCCATAGAGAAATGCACCTTAGGAGTAAGTTGTGAAGGTATGTAATCTAGGGGATCTATGTCTTTATCCTATACTCTTGGATAGGTTGCATGAGGTGCATCAAAAACAAATAGGGGCACATCCTTCACCAATTCATTCACATGAGTAATGAGTTGCTCAATTCTTGTTAGAGGATCTTGTATTTCACCAAATTCCTTTGAATAAGATGGGAAATTTTTTATTTTCCATTCTTCTACAAGCATAATATTGTTATATTCAACCATTCTATCAATGGTAGAAGCTTCATCATGGTTACTGATCACATCTTTGACTGAGAACAAATTCTCATACCCTAATAGCCCCTGCGATGGTTTTTTTTTGTGAATAAAGCCTTCTACATCAAATTTTTCTCTTTCATTACCTAGAGGGAGGTTGTACTGTGTTAATTTAGTATCAATTTCCTCATACCCCTCATTTGTGACCACTGTAAAGTCTCCAAAACATAAGGTGTTGGGAATAATTTAATTTTTGTTGTGTCCTTTGAGGTGTTTAGCATCAAATTTTTCCAATTGCCTCACAATTTCTAAATAGGAAATTTTGTCAGGAACTACTCGTGGCAGCAAGTGTTGAGTTGCTTTGAACCCATAGACCCTAATTATTATACAATACGAGAAAGCATACTAGTCTCCCCAATTATGATTCACTTTATTTCTTAGGTAATTTTCCTTTGGTCTTATAAATCTTTGTACTTCTAGAGATAAGTTATAGTTACACAGATATCCAAACAACTTCATCAATGGTTTTACTAAAAAAACTTCAAAATAAAGGTAATTAGACCTGCCAAATCGGCCATGCCACAATGAAGTACACATTTGTATAGGTTTGAAATCTCCATTTTTATTTGTATCTCTTATCCTTAATTCTTTACTCCAAACCCCTCTGACATGTCCCCCATACAAAAGAAAATGCATCAACAGAGAATAGTGTTTGAAATGAATATTATCACTATTATTTTTAATCTTTTCAAGCCCTTGATTTAGGGAATCAGCCAAGTAACTGGCATAATCAAATGGCCTAGTGTCCTTGCTCTGTATGTCTGCACCTAAGACCATTGGGGAAATAGACATGAGAGATAGAACCTCTACCCACCCCCAAAACCTGACCAGCTGAATGATAAGTGCATCAAAAATATTCATCAAACAAATATTCATGGAAAGGAGGGTTTTCATTTCTAGAAAACCTCCTAAGTTGGCCTCCTTCATTCTTGGGCCTATGCAGGGGAAATTTCCATCATTTGTAGCTAGTATCCATATGATGATACTCTATCAAGAGGTATTTGACTGTCAAAGGCAAGTTCAAAGAACACTCCAACTGAAACACATTAGAAATGAGATCCTTAGAAATAACAAGCATGTTAGCCCCACTATGTGATTTAATAGTTCTCTTCTTGGGGTCATATCTTCTAGAAAGAGATTTAATTAGTTATGCATTCATGAACACATTGGGCACCATGAGTCTCCCCAGGTTCAACCTCCACGGGTTATTGACTGGTTGAAAACTAAATTATTTTTTGTAATGGTACATGAAGAGGTAATATCCTCATTGTGGTGTCCAAATGTCTCCCAAGACCTTATGTTTTTCCAATAATCAATCCATTGAAGGATTCATTTGAGCACTCCTCTTGGGTCTCATCCCTGACCCAGGACATTGATCTATTAGGTCTTGACTTTGGAGTCTCTTTTCATTTTTTTATTTTTTAGCTTTGGGTTTTTTTTGTACTCTCCTCCATTGTTTGAATTCTTAAGCTTTTGAAAAATATATTTTGTCAGCTGGGATTGATGTACTTACTTGAGTGTTGCCTCTACCAATTTTTTGTTGCATAAGAACTCCAAGCTTTTCCCTTCTACTTCTTGCCTTAGCAAAATCCTCTAGATTTTGCAACAACTATGTGATCAACTTGTGGTACAATTGACTTCAATTTTGGCTCATAAATACACCACCCATTTCAGTCTTGTCATTGGAGGAGAAAATTTATTTTAAATATTTCAATGATGCCTCAGGATGTCACATCAGTTAGTAATAATCATTATCGTTGTATCGGTGAGATTGTGATTCTTCTTCCACCGATAGCCACCTTCTCCACTGATGAACAAATTTCCTTAGGTCTATCTGCTAGATGCCATATAATGTCACCCTAATGTACCCCAATTCCCCTTATATACATTATGCACTTGGTAATCCAAGGTTATATCAGGGCATTGGGAGAATGCAAACATTCGTTCCACCAATGTACATGTGTTACAACGATGTGCTTACTTTTGTTGAATCTATTGACCTATTGGGGAGAGTTCCTTAGGAGTTAGCCCAATAGGGTATTGTTACACCAATATTATGTTGTGATTTTCTTTCATTGGGCCATCGACGAGGCAATGATGGGGGTTCTATCGATGAGGCATTGTTAGACCGATGGTGCTAATTTTGTTTAGGAATGGGGGAAAGACTATGGAGTCTCAAATTTATTTATGGATGTAATCATTTGGAAATGTTGGCTATAGAATGGATCTTGTCACATAAATTTCAACAATTTGTATTATGTTGGAAACAAGCAACACTAAGAGGGGGGGTGAATTAGTTTTCTGCAAAAATTAACTTTATTATTCTGATCATTAACCCACTTTAAGCATTCAACCAAAAGAAATATGTAGAAATAGAAAGAAAATAGCCAAAACACCATAACACAAGGATTTTTATGTGGAAACCCTGTTAGGGGAAAAACCACGATGGATGGCCAATCCACAATATAATCTGAGTATACTCAAAAAAAAATTTACAATATGGGAATGCAATTGCATTTAGGCTCACTACCTAGAGCTCACTACTCAAAATACTCTGTATTAGACCCAAGAGAATGAACTGAAAGAATAGCATCTAAAAATTCTTGATTACAGTTCTGGTTAGGCTCAATTGTCGATCTTTTGTCCTTTTGACTTATACTACACTTCTGCTCTGCTCTACTTTGACTTGCACCACACAATCTTTATGCACAATTGAAATTGTGCATAAAATCTCTCTAACACTCTTATGATATTCATAATAAATATCGATACAAAAGAAATACACACCAAATTTATATAATAGATCATACATATATATCCATGACTAACAATTTAATTGCAACAATTTAGCTTTAATAAAACTTAAAAATATTAGCAACTGTCGGCTAAAATCTTAAGAATTATCCAATGTGCACCCACAACAGTTGACCACAACTTAGCTCAGACCCAAAACATAATGATCAAACAAAAGAATATTTGAATAAACAATTCTTGAATATCTGCACCACATTTTATCAACTGAGTTAGCCCCAAAATATTGATAAACAAAAAAGTATTAAACAGATCTCCAAATTTGAACATGACTTGGTACGAGGCACTAATATTTTTGGATAACACAAGAAATACATTGATGCACCTTTCATGAAATCCAAAACTCAAGATAACAATTGGAAATCTTCTTGTGAATTTTTGAACACCAAATTGTTGGATGATTTGTTCTTCTTGACTATCCACAATCTGACTGTCGGTGTGAGAAAATGGTGTCATGTAGATCAAATTACCAACTAGGGTTGCCATCAATGACAACACCAAAGCATAATTGTAATGCTCTTTCCAACAATATTGATCATAGAATTAAAGTGTGGTGAATTTCTATGGTATGTATAAGATAAGTGGGTGGATGCTAGTGAAAAATGTGAGGTTTTCCCAGTCCTAATAGTGACTTCGATTGGAGATGAATGAGCATGATATCATGGAAAGAATATAGAATAATCTCTAGGAGGGAGACCATGAAAGATGGAATGAAATGAGAACCTAAAACTATTGTGCATGGAAAATTATATATTTTAATAAGTTTCTCAAGAATTTTCCATGCACTAGCAATTCTTGACCTTCTCCTATACTACTATGCATGGAATATTAAGAAAATAAATGTTTCAGGAATTTTCCATGGACTGGAAATTCTTGATCCTCTCCTAACATATTTTTCAAATAATGAAAATTTTCTCCTCCTTTGGGAGTAATGAAAAAATGTCTGATCCAAAGAGATTCAAACTTCCCATGTTTTCCTTTATCTTGGCACCTCACATTCCACAATAGGACCATATCATTTTCATTATATTTTGTCTCTTGCCCTCTTGTCAAATAAATACTTTTCTTGTGATTGCATCTTTGTATTTTTTTCTTAAGTAGCCTCTTGATCTCATCTAATTCTTCCAATTGTTCCATTTTGTCTTCCATAGGCTCGGGGATATCTATATCTTCTTGAAGTATAAATTTATATACAGGTAATAGGTTCTGCATAGGCATCCTAGCCTATGCTCCATAAACTAGTTAAAAGGGTGACCTACCAGTTGATTTCTTCACAGTGATTCTATCTGCCCATACTACCAATCTCAATTTAGAATCCCATTCCTTCTTGTTTTTTTCCAACATCCTTTTAATAATCTTCAAGATACTTTTGTTACTTGATTCGGCATATCCATTTTCTTGTGGATGATATGGTGAGGCAAATGAAATTACAATGCCATATGATTCACAGAATTCTTTGAATTCTTCTGATCTAAAACACATACTACTATCTATGATTATCCTCATAGGTGTCCCAAACCTTGTAATGATGTTATCCATCAAAAAGTTAATTACAACCTTGTTTGTGGCTTGTTTAGTTGGGATGGCCTCTACCCATTTCATAAAATAATCAGTGGCCAACAATATCCATTTATGACCTCCACTGGATTTTTTTGATATTTCTCCAATAAAATTGATTCCCCACTAATAAAAAGGAGCCTCAACCTGCATTGGTTTGAATGGAAACACTTCTTGATAATTTATTTTTCCAAAGAAATTCTCGGAAGCCTCACACTTCCTTACATAAGTGAAAAAATCATTAAAAACTCTAAGCCAGTAATATCAAACCCTTAAAATTTTATGGGTAGTGGTCTTACTTGAAAAGTGCCCCCCACAGACTCCTTCATGGACCTCTTTCAATACTCTTTTTTCCTGGGATTCATCCAAACATAACAGCAATACCCCATCTCTATTTTTCCAATATAAATCACCATCCATGAAAACATATTTAGAGGCTAGTAGCTTCAAAGTTTTCTTCTAAATGTTTGGGACATTTTTTATTTTTCAAATAATACATTATATCAATATACCATGTTGTGTTTTTAATGCTTGCAATCATAGTCTCTTCTTCTCATATGTTGCAGATCTAAGAAGCTTCTGGATTTGATTCAGCTATTAGCTTGGAAAGACCCTATCCTCTTACTAACCTAGTGATTTGGATCTCTATGTCAAAGTACTAAATTCTATTGATCCATCTACATATCCTCCGAGTGACCCTAGTTTGTATAAACACATCTTTGACAGCAACATTGGGGATATATGCAATTATTTTTTCCCCTACTAGGTAGGGTCTAAAAGCTTTCACTACTTTTACTAGATAATATGCCTATTTTTCTATAATATCATAGTTTAGTTCTGATCCTTGGAGGGATTTGCTGAAAAATGATATAGGTTGTTCATGCCCCTCATCATTCTTTTGTGACATTATTGCAGCAAGGGTGTGGTATGATGGAAATGAGAAGATTTGAAAGCGCTTATTGAAATCAGGGGATTTCAACACTGGGGCCTCCTTAATTTGTCTCTTTATATCAACAAACACATCTAGTGCTTTTGCATTCCAATCTATTTTAGTCCCCTTTTTCAACCTTTTCTAAATAGGCTTGACAATTTTAGCAAAATTTGAGATAAATCTTCTTACAAAATTTATTTATCCAAAGAAGGCATGGATGGCTTTAACTTTCTTAGGAATATGAATCTTATCTATGGCTTCCACTCTTTCTAGATCAATCCTAACTCTGTCCTTGGACACTATATGTCCTAGTAACTTCCCCTCTATTACTGCAAAATGACAACTTTTAGGATTCAAGGAAATACCATATTCAAATGCTTTGAAAAATATTTTTTCAAGGTATGCAACATGGTCACCTGCTTTCTTGGAATATGTAGTGAGATCATCCTAGTATACCACCATTATTATGCTAATTAGATCAGTGAAAGCAACATCCGTAGCTCACTGGAATGTGGCTCCAACATTTGTTAGCCCAAATTGCATTCTTACGTATACATATGTGCCCCAAGGAGCAGTAAAATTAGTCTTGTATTGTTTTGATTCCTTCACCTTCCCCTAGTTATAACCTAAAAATCCATCCATCATGGATAACAATTTGCACCCTGTGACCTTTTGCAACATAGCCTCCATGTTTGGGAGTGAATAGTTATCTTTGAGGGATGAGATATTTAGATTTTTAAAATCTACACACAACCTTATGTCACCATTCTTCTTTTTTACTGGCACCAAGTTGAAGACCCAAGTGGAATGTCTAATAGGTTTGATGATACCTCCCTCCCTAAGCTTCATAAGTTCTTCATGCATCTTGGGTTGCAAAGTTGGGTTTATTAGTCTCTACTTTTTCTCATTAAGTTTGGCCAACCTGATGTTTTCACTTCATTTGAAGAATAAAATTTAATTAAGGAAGCATGTGGTTGATTCGAGATAAAAATTTTGATCTCAAAAAATGTTTTTATTGGTACACTCTCATTCCTTTCCACTACGGGAATGTTGAGTTGCCAACCTAATTTGAATTTATGAAATAAGGTATTTGTGGCCGACCTTGGAGAAAGTTTCTAAGGTTAAGGATGGTATAAAAGCAAGTCGAATTGTGAAGATTTGTATGACAGTGTGATGCAAAGTGACGAAAGTGAGCCACAAATCATAAGAGAAAAAGTGTGTGTGTGTGAGTGAGTTGTGATAGTAGTTCTTCATTGTGTTGGATTCTTGAAAGAAGTGAACTAAAGGTTTCTACAATCCTTATTCAAGTTGTGGATGTGCATTAATTGTTGTGGTGGATATTTTGTTATCTCTTGTATATGTAGGTAGTGAGCCTCCCTGTTGGACAGTGAGTCCTTTTTGTAGGCAATGAGCCTTTGTACTTGGACACTGAGTCCTCTTTTGGGTAGTGAGCCTTTGTATTTAGTTCTATAAATCTTTTATATTGTGAGTTAACCCTCACCATGGTTTTTCCCTTGTTGGGTTTTCCATGTAAAAATCTAGTGTTCATTGTATTGATTTACTTTTTGTTATTTATGTTTAAAGCTCTTACTTAATAATAGAATAATGTGGTTGTGGAATTAATAAGTTTTGAAGTATGAAGTTTGAATTTTGTGACAACTGATTCACCCCCCCTTTCAGTTGTCCTGCGCCGGTTTAACACCTTGCCATGTTGAGTTCTTGTAGCAATTCATTCAAAAGACATTATTATTTCAATGATTTTAGCATTTAGAAGGAATTCTTCCACCTCTTAAAAACATATCAAATATCCTCTATTTTCCTAACAATCAATGGCAAAGGGGCCTTAGGAATAAAGTGAATTGAGAACAAAATAAAGGGTAAAAACACATAAAATTGAACATGTTTAACACCCTTCATTTCCCCCCAGCTTTAGGAATTTGCATGTCCTCATGAAAATAATTGAGTGCAACCCAGATTAATTGTGCACCACTTACTAGACTTGGCCCTATGGTTTCCCCTTCAACTATCTTTTTGTTGGTTTTTTTTGGTTGCCAGTAGCTGAGTTCTCAATTGTTGATTTTCCTTTTGTAGATTTGTAATGATTTGTCAAAGTTGATCGAATGGGATGAATGACTGAGAGCAATGTGCATTTGAAGTTTCATTAGGAACAACAAAAAAATCCTTTTATTCCTCTAGATTGGTAGCAATTTCATTTTTCTCTTGAGATGGAGTAGGAAATTATTTCATACTTTCATCTTCTTCAATACCCTTGTTCTGACAAAGATCTGTATCATCTTGATTGCAGTCCTCTTCCTCCATAGTGTGTTCATTATCATTCAAATTTTCCTCATTATGTTGTATTTTTTTCTTAGGAAGAGTGTCTTCACCCACTCCATAAGCCATTTCTATAATGGCCTTAAGGGATTCATTCCTCCACATATCCTCAGGGTTCTCCTCATCTTCAATTGTTTGGTCGACACTTTGTGGTTTTTGACTAGTGAACATATAATCGAGACATTCATTTGTCAATGCAGGGTCCTTTGTCTCTTCAGAAGAAAGAGTCTTTGTTTGGGGTTTCTTAGCTTGCTATGTCTTTTTATGTTGATTATGATATCTAAGTTCCCTAGATGCCTTGCTAGTTCTTTTACCAGAGGATTATGTCCCTATAATTTCCACATCAGTTAGGGAATGAGCTACTTCCACTAACTTATCCAACCTACTAGAAGTTCTTTTTGTGCTTCACCTAATGGTAGTTGGGGTTTCTACAGCTTGTGAGGTTGAGACAATCTTAGGGCTAGAGCTAAGATTTTTCTTTTTGGGGGTTTTACTAACATGAGTTTCTTTTTATTTCTTATTTTTCTCATAAGACTTGCCAACTAGGGTTTCTTCCAATTTTTGCTTAGTAGGGTTTCTAGTGTATTCATGACTCACAAAAGCACCCCATTTTATTGGAGGTTGTACAGAGTGGAGGCCATGCATAAATATTAGCTTAATTAACCCATGATGGGAAAGAGAATTGTCATGACCTTTACAAAACTTACTACAAGAATGCTTTAATGAATAATGCAAATAATATGGAGGATTAACAAGCTAGGCATTTTGTAAATGCAACATGAGACAAATATGATGGGCAATAATATACTCATATCTACCTTCACAAGTAACATACTAAATCCAAAATTTAGCTACCTCACCCCATAGAGATGGAAAGGACTTATTTTTGTGACCTTGGCCTTGCACATACTTGATAGACTCTCCTCTTTGCAAAAAATCCTTATGTTGGAGCTTAAGATCTGTAACCCTCATGCTGGAGTTAGGAAAGAACAAATCTCCTATTTGGGTAAGTCCAGTGATTGAAGTAACCATCTGAACTATGACTAGAAATTGCAAACCCCTTAAAGTAACACTCTTTTTAGGAAACCCTATAGCAAACTCCATAGTGACCCCATCATCAAAGCCACATAATTTCTTGAAATATACCATCTGAACTGCTTGTTTAAAAATTGTGTATGCCTCTTCGCTGGCCATAAGCTTGGTTGGGGTGTACGGATCATGTCTAGAATGATCACTTCCCATGGTGTAAATTGCGGTAGGAACTTTGAACAATGGGAATAGTAGCAGACAAAATAGTAGGTAATCAAAGCGGTACATGTGAGTTAAAAGTAACAATAGGTAAAAACATGACCATTATGATGTGGAAGATGACAGGAAATGATAATCGAGTAAGGCATAACCAATGCAAATAGGTATAAACACTTAGCACATGACAACCGCTCCCCCCCCCGCGTTGAAGGATGAACCGATGCCACATAATTATTAGAAAAATAAAGAAAATTTTAATACATTTAATAAAATATGGAAAGAATACCCTGTTGATGGTGTTTTTTGCACAATAACTCAGAAAAAATATAATATCCTATCTCTCTTGAAATTTAAATCTCTATTAGCAAGCCTCAAGAGATAACCCAAATCTCTCTAATGTCAAGTATTGACAATGCATAAACAAATCTGATAATATGTGAAAATTCTGGTAATCACAAGGGGACCTTACAAACAAAAGCTGGAACTTGAAACTTATCAGATTTCGCAACATATTTGATACCTTAAAATCCTAAATCTAACTCAGATAATAAAAGAAATGACAAAAGATAAGGTTTTAGAGAGATTCTAAGACTAAAATTACTCCTAAGACCAATAATGCAAATGACAAAACACTTAAAATGGACCAATCCCTCAAAACTAATTCTTGCTTAACCCAGATCTAATCTACAATCTTACAGAAATAGTGCAGTCTTCTAAGGAGTTAAAGATATTTAGATCATGAGACATTCACTCAAATCAACCCTATTTTGCAATTGAAATGAATAAATACCCACAATTGAACTCAACACATAAATTTAAGGTCCAGGCTAACTTTACACAACTTACAATCAGCAAGTTGCAAAAAACTATGGACTAGGGATTGTTCAAACACTTCAAGTATTAAATCATAAACACCATTGCATCAAATCTATTTCTAAATAAAACATATATCTAATGATCTCAAAGCAATCTCAAAAGATGGAATAACAAGAACAATGCAAGATAAATCAATATAAGAAAGAGCACCAAAGAAAAATGTCTTTCCTTATACTGAATCACCTAATGTTGCAGTAATTCCAGTATTCAGTATTACAACACTTTCTCTTAGAAAATACTAAGTCCTAGCTCTAGCTCTTGCACTATCACTTGGCTTTCTCTAATTTCTAACACTTACAAATGAGGCAAAATTCCCAATTTATAGAAATTACACCTTAGGTCGGCCCAATTAGGGTTACAAAAATGGGCATCCAAAAATAGGTCGGCCTAGAAGCTTCTTTTAATAAAATAATATTCTTTGCATTTAATATTTGAGGCTTCTTCCAGGTCAACTTGGATCCTCCAATAGTATCTTTATGTGGTACAAACTTCAAGGTCACTTATCCTAGCTAGCTGGAGTCACATGTCTAGCATAGAAAACTAGGAAACCATTTGTTATTTATATTCTTTCTCTCCTTCTTGATTGGCTCCCAATTTATCAAATAATTCTTTTTATTTCTCCAATATTTCCCTCAAATCTTCTAGATCTAGAACTGGAATAAATTTAACTCTAGTTTTATGATTTTTGAATTCCTCTAGATATTATGGCATAACTTTATTCCATTCAATTTGTAACTCATGATATTTATCTAATTTTGAAATGTAAATTGTTGCATCTTCTAGATTTTCTTTAGAAATTGGAGCACCATCAAATGGAGCATAAAGTTCATGCCACCATTCCTGCAATCTACTAACATTCATATTCTTTTGCCAAACCTTTTTTCTACCAGTACTATCTCTAGGAAGGTGATACAACTATTATAAATCTCCTTCAATTTTCCCTGAACCTTCATTATTTTCTTCAATGCTTTAGTGAGGAGCTCCTTTCTGTAGTTCTAGACCTCTACCAATTCTTTTATCTTGCTAATCTTGTCTTGGGAGTAGATATCCAACCTGGCCATGTCCTTTTTTGGTACCTATAGAATTTTCCTTAATTAACTAGTAGAGGACTCATAAATCTTGTTACAATTAGTAGCAAACTCAGAAGTTCCAAAAAATCAAAGGCATTGGTGTATATCTTCAAGATTTGTTCAATTGCCTCATCTCCTCTACTTCTCACATCCATAAGCCAGCTATGTGTAGAATGTATAGAATGTTTTAATCTTTCAATCTCATTAACTGCCTCCTTAGGAAATAATCCTTCAGACACAACTCCCTCACTACCCATAGTTTGCAGAGGTTTCATCAAGTGTTGCACATACTTATATGCATCATTCAATTTATTTTGAAATTTCTCCTTTTCCTCTATTTCTTTGTCTAATCTCCTGAATATGGGCTAAGAGGATTCCTGAAATTCTTCCTTCTCTTGATCTTTAGTTGTGGGCCCCAAGTTAATTGTTTGCACCTTATAATCTAAAGACCTAACTTCATCTTTAAACTAATCTGATGGAGGGACAACCACATGAACTACCCTATTATTGAATTCATCTCTTGTAATTATGGAGACAGTTTTAGCTCTTTCCCTCTACTTGGGTTGCCCAAATTGTTCAAGTAGCTTATCCTAACTTGGTGTTTCCTCTTGTACAATGATTGAATTTTTTATTAGCCTCCTTTCTAGCCAATCTAGAGCCGTGGATACTTCAGTAGCTACCTCCCTTTAAGGACTATTTGTCACATTCACTTCAACATCTCTTTCAACCTCTAGTTGATTGTCTTGTCCTTCTTTGTCTTGATTAGGACTATCCACAACATCTTCTTCTTTATCAGCTTGTGATGGGAGGCAATGTTGAAGACCTCTACAATTGATTCCTCTATAATATTTTCCATCAGTCTACCTTGAGGACCAATGATGATTCTTGTCCTCGGTAGGTGTGTTTCCAAACATCCACTGATGGAAGTCATAATAGTCAATGTGGCCCATGTTGGTGTCTGCAATCCTTGACCATGCAGAGGCAATATTTATTTCAGGCTAGATGCCCTTGAAATCATACTTCATTCTCTCTTGCCTCTTTCTGACTTCCTCTTGTGCTAGAGTGGCTTTGGTTTTAGTAGTCTTGTCTAGACTTTCCTCTACCTGCATCTGTTAGCACGAAACCACAATTACCATAGATAAAGTATAACACACTATAATTTTAATCAAATAAGTCCTCCTAAAATGATCATTGAAGCACATAACATTAGAAAAAGTAATAAAGATGATCATTTATCAAATTTCATATTGAGTTTGAGCTCATAACAAAAAAATCAGAGAATCCAAGCCTGGTCAGATTTTTTGATCAGATTAAGGTTTGGTCAATCTGACCCTACTCGGATTTACTGAAGTTAGTCAAATGAATGCAAACAAATCAAATCTACCTTGCAAATTGAAATACGTGAGATATTAAAAGTTAAACCATTAATGCACAAGTTTGTTCAAACCTTAAAAAAAACATGAAATCCAAATATGAACGTTAAGCATGAAATTTGGAGGAGATCAAGAATTTCAACCTGCCTCGAATTACCTAAAACTCAGAGAATTCTAGGTAGATAGAAATCTCTGAATGAAGCCCAAAATTATTATTTATTAAGTTCACCACACTAAAGCAAGGAAATCTCAGGTAATCTAGGCGAGCTCAGATTATCTAAGCGGATTAAGGCTCGGGTAATCCGAGCTAGCTAAGATTCTTTGAGATCATGCCAAAATGTCAAAAAACGTTAAGTGTTGAAGTCTTTCAACTTAAAATCATGAAATTCCTCCAATTTTTGCAATATTGATTGCTAAAATAGTTTATGCATGCAAATTTTAATCATTTGAATCCACACAACTATGTTTGAGACCAACAGGCAGAGAATCCCTCACCTAGGGTTCGAGCTAACCTAAATACCACAAGAAAATTCAATCTCCATTGATCCCATATTCCACCTTCAAGAATAAACTAACATACACATGAACCATGGCTAAATATCCCAATGGGAAACCCTAATATGTTCAACGAAGCATGCCCTAACAAGCCCTAGAGAGTTCATTAAGCAGTGATAAATCCTAAGATGCTCGAAAAAGAATGAAATCTTAGTGCCCCCAAAATTGAAGAAGGAAATTACTACAAAGATATGATCAATGAAAGCCACATAAAAGGAAGGAAAAGATCGAGACATACCTTTGAACACAAAAAAACTAGAGAGGACACACTAGATAGGTTGATGAGAAAGTGATGAATTCCGATGGTGATCACAACCTAAGCAAGAAATATTCCAACACAATCAAACGTCGATGCACAATGAAGGAGACCAAGTTGCTCTTCCAACTTCAATCAATTACAAATAAGAAAAATGAAGGGAAAGGTCAAATATAATGCCAATTTAGTGCAATTAATGACCTTCATTAATGAATGACAAGATGCTTTTGAAATTTTGGAAATGCGAATGGGGATGGATTTCAGATAATCCAAGGTACCTCGGATTATCCAACTGGATTATGGTTCGGGAAATCCGAGCTTGCTCGAATTTTCAAAAATGCCCCATACTTAGCCAATTTTGCTAGATTTTGACAACTTTGACCCAAAGTTGAACTTCTAAGGGTTGAATCATGACTTCAAATTGCAAGAAAACATTCCAAAGGCAAGCTCATCAATATGCACATGGGTGAATCAAGACTTAGACCAAGTGACTTATCCCTTAAGGGGATGAAGTTAAGACCCTACAAAATGGAAAATGCAAGAGAAAAACAAAGAAAAAGAGGGTCCCTCCTTTCAGCGGGGTGTGTGTGCGAAAACTGCACAACAAATGGCAACTTTTGTTGGGGAAATTCTCCAAAGCATTTCGATGATAAATTGGAATCAAGAACCTAGAATCTCTGGTTTCAGTCCACACATTAGGTCACCTACAAAGGGAGCTTTAAATTCCCTAGAAAAGAAAACCTTTCATGTACCAAAGTCAGAGTGCATGCACATGTATTCATGTCCTTTCCTTAGTTGCAACAAGAACCAAACTTAGTCTAATCAAGCTACGTAAGGATTCTAACTCCAAAAGCATCCTGGATAGAGCCTCGCTTCTAGTCAGGTATCCATAGCCATGATGAGGTTATTGCTATGGTCCTCCCAAGCATAGCTCTACTACTAGCTGGGCATCCATAGCCCTGGTAGAGATACTTAGAAACTCCTGATAATGTGAATACTTTCCTTTTGCTTTTCAATAATTTCTTTTCTTTTCTTTTGATATTCTTTTAAAATATTTTTAAACTTTCCCTTTCACCTTGTAAGCAATGAAGCCCACACTTAGGGCTGAGAACCACAATGGCATTAAAGCAGAAATAATATTTTTCATGTGACCAGACTGCATAAGGAACCCTTAACAACCTTGGAATTCTTTAAGATAGGCGTATAAATGTGAGACTCAAGCACATTCTAGATTTAACTTAATCTAGTGACTAATCCACTCTGTTAGCTCTCAAAAATGCAGGTTTGAACCACGAAAGGTTTCCAAGCTTTCATGATGTTTCAGGGTAACAAAACAAGGTTTGAAATAATCAAACCTTCTACTCTTTAGGTGCTACAAACTTGGGTGGGTGTACCTTTTTGAATAGTGCAGATTAAACTTATGATTATCTTTTTGAAATGCTTTGTCCACAATGGTAGATAACAGTGAACAAAACGAAAGCAAACTTGATAGCAATAGTAAAAGCAGTTTTCTAATCTAACTCCTAAAATGATTAATAAGTAGATGTAAAGAGATTGAGTGAATTCAAATAATGGAATGGCAGAGACCAGTGCCTTGTTGGGTATGCAGAGTCAAATGAAACAGAAATGGGCAACTTATTCTGGCAGAAAATCAAATTGCAGGCATATGATTTGTTCATAACTTGTATGAAAAATGCAGGATTATGATTACTAAGCTCTACTTTAAGAATCCAGATGAATTCCCCCTAATTGCTATGATCAACAAAAATGATTTAATCCCTACTTGAGAGAACTATTCAATTAATCACACAGATACAACAAATGTGCACCGATAAACTGAGAATAAACTTGTTATTTCAAGTTAAACAACCATAAAGAATCAACATGGAGATAGCTTTAGCAATGCTTTTCAATAAATTCAACATACAATTGATACCAGAAACAACCTGCCACACCAGTTGATTTTCATTGAAACCACCATTTGAAATCATGCACATAGTCTTTGGAAAGAGAAAATTATCCTACTGTAGCCATGCCTAATCTATCTATCTATGATTTAAAAAATTTGATGATGATCAATTACAATCCAGGATGCATATAAATACACCAGCATTAGAAATCATATCGTTTCAAGTTCATGTCGGCCCAACACCAAATTCGGGAAAATCTCACATGTCGGCAAGCAACAGTCATCAAATAATTCATCACGTTGGCCACAGGAATCGTAATCTGCTATTTAATTGAATCCACATGTCAGCCACAACAATCATAAATCATTATTCATCAGTGAATAGTCATCGTGACACATTGGCAGTTATGCCGAAGGTAATTCAATTGTTGATATCTCATTTGCATATCACTATAGCTCACTCGAGTCGGGGAGATATCATATCAACTTCACATTATTTCACTGAGAGTTGTCCACTTAACCCTATGTCATCGTGATCTCCCAACTATCCTACCAACCAAGCCACCACATATTTCATTCGGCAAGACCCCAGATTCTCGCCAAAAGCAAACACTGGTATCAGTAGGTCACACTGAGCCATCCTCTATTTTGTTCATCCTTTCCAAGACAACTAAATTATCTCATCGAGGGGAACCCTTGTTGTAATAGTCGGTGAGACAAACCACATTCGGGGAGACCTCACCTTGACAAAACAAACTCATACTGATGAGAATCTACCCCCTCTTCTGGTCGGCATGATAGAACAAAGTTGCTAAGACTTCCCAATGATAGCATCCCCCTATGCTGATGAACCATCATATGAACTAATCGAGGATACAATGAGAATTTGCCGAGACATCAGCCCGATAGCCAAAACTCCCACCGACGAGTAACATACACCAAGCGGTCGGTGTGACAATCGATATTCACTAAGACTCCCTGCCGATGGCCACAACCTTACACTGATATAAAATGCATACATGTGGTCACCAAGACAACAATGAAGTCCTACCGACCACCCTGCACACCCAAATGTTAGAAAAATAGGTTGGGGAGACCCAGAAAATGTCACAGTGAGATGAACCATGATGTGAAATATGCAAGACCCGATGGATTCAATAGGGAAAAATGAAAAAGTATGAGAGAAAAAGCATGTGAAAGGAGTGATTTGGATGTTTATGAATATGAGGAACATGCAAAATCATCAAGAAATTCATAGTTCCAATAGTGGCTCCATCTGGGGATGATTGAGTGTAAGATCAATACAAGGATGCAGAATCTATGGGTGAGCAGACCAGACAGAGAATGAACCAATGACCAGCAATGGAAATGAATGCAGAGAATGCAAGATGGAAGTGGAAATGGATGCAAAATGAATGCAAAAATGGAGGTGAACCAGAATCCTAAACTATTGTGCATGGAAAATAATTTTAAAGAGGACAAGCAAGAGTTGTCCATGCACTGGCAACCCTTAATCCTCTGTGTTGTTTCATCTATTTTGAGTTGTTACAATCTAAAACTCAAACCAAGCTTTCCCCTGTCAAACATCTGGTTTTGCATCGAGTTCATCAAATTCTTCTTGAAGATACTCATGCAATATTTCCTATCACTATTGTTGCAAGTTCTCAGAGTATCATCATGCTTGGTTTGGCCCACAATCCCAATACCATCCTGTAGTTCAAATTTTTCAACATCTTGGGACAAACCCCTGTTATTTTCAATACAAAAATGCATGCATATGAAATACAACCTTTTACATTATTTCTCTCACCGTTATGAATTTTGAAACATTCTTTCAACTGTATTGAAAATTCATCAACAAAGTGCTTCTCATGAGAAATGAAAATTTGTCACATCAACATTGTCTGAAACCACTTTCACCTCATTGATACCCCTATGACTCAAATCTTCAATATTAAGCATATGTGAACCAATCAAATCTAGAACACTATCATCCTTGGTATGCAAACAAATGTCTTCTTCACATGAATTAGAAAATTCAAAATCACATACCTCTTCTTGAACAAACACATGCATTTGGCCAACTTCAAAGGCTTCACCATCAATTTGAGAAATGCACTAAGAGACATATGAATTATTGCACAAAAAAATTTCACTGTCGAAACAAATGCAAGTTGGACAAAGAACTTTAGGATCACCTTCATGTGTATATCTCTGATATTCAAGATTCAACAAATCTAAGATTTGCTCCCAGCTGAGTAAACAAGTTTCCACATTTTCACTATTATAGTCATATTCATCACTTTTTTCATCATCAAAAAGAGGCCTAGGATCATCAGAGAATGAAAAATTACTAGCACAGTCATTTGTTCCATAGCTTGACACATCCCTTTTATCTAAGAATACCTTTTGCTCAACATCAAGTGGATCTAAAAATACCTGAAATTCCTTCCCAGGCATACCTTAGAAAAATATCATCTAATCATATTTTAAAACTTCATCATACAATGGGCCTAAAAATTTTTGGAAACCATTCTCAAATTTACAAACCTCCTCTTCATCGAATGTATCTTTGTAGCTTTCAATTGCAATTGGAGGCATTGTATATTCAATATCAATATTTCCCATTGCTTCTTCATCCTGATCTACATAAGGGGTAAAAGAATCCCCTTGCTACAAATCCAAATATACAGGTGTATCTTCAAAATCTGAATATTCATTGGATCCCTCATAACACACACTTATTTCCTTGTCACAATATGTTATATAAGAGAGATTTGTTGTACCTTCATCTTCACTATGCAAGCAATTACAGGAATCATACTGACTTGCACATATCCCATCTTCTATTGGATGCATTGATTGATCAATTTCTCTATATTTATCAGAAATACAATCATTGGAATCCATATTGATAGTGTTCTCATACCTTTTCTTCTCCATGGCATCAATGAATTTATTCACTACATCAAAGGCACGATGTCTTAATGATTCAGGCCAATAGGCTGATTCAAGCTCCCATGCTCTTACAAATTTCTCAACAAACATGGCCCTTGTTGGCCTATAATGAGAAGGTATCTGCAAATATATATCTTTCATTCTATTGTACAGAGACCCCAAATCCTCCCCATCATACATCCTTATGTCTGAAAATGCTTCCAAGGGGGAAAATCTGCACTCTAATTCTATGATTGAGTCCTGGCTTCGAGCATACTCATCTTCTTCTACTTCAAATTGTTGATTATAGCACAAATTTTGTTGCATGTTCTGATTAGTATCTCTATCTTCATCAATGATGTCACAATTATCTTCATATCTTTTCCTTTCTACAATATCAGCCCATTCAACTAGTTGATCTACAAAAATAGGTATGTATGACTCAGGCCAATATACTGGGTTTGGCTCATACACCTTCATGAACTGTAGAATGATGTCAGACCTACTAGGTGGGAATCTAATAGGTATTTTCCTACAAACAGATATCATTCTGTGGAGCAAAAAGTGCCCAGATTCTCCTCTATATCTCCTTATACTAAGAAATTCATCCAAAAGATTTTTGAAATATTCATCAGATTGTTGGTTTTGATACATACCATGTTGTAGATTCTGGCTGATATCTCCAGGTGAATCAGAATTGTGCTGCCCTTGACATTGATCACATTGACATTCTTGATAACTTTCCAATTGCATCTGACGCTGATCACACTAACATTCTTGATAACTCTCCAATCTTTGTCTAGGAGGGACTAGATAAGCATTTTCCTGCTTTGATGGCTGTGATGAATAAGTGCTCTGTTGTGCATGATATGCACTTCCACCACTGTAAAAATTTCCAACTATACTACAAGGAGTATGAGGGGCCCAATACTTTCCTGCATTTGTGTATTCATTCATTCCATACACACATTCCATTCTTCAAATTTTTTAGAGTCACCACATACTTTTCCAAAAGTAGGAAAATAATTCTTTCTGATCTTCTCCCAGTGGAATCACCTTTTCTGAAAATTTTCAAATTACAACTTCTTCTTTAATGACTCTATATGATAGTCTTCAACCAAATCTTATGATATGTCCCCAGTAGAGTTGCCAATTTGTTAGCTCTCAAAAATGCAGGTTTGAACCACGAAAGGTTGCAAAGCTTTCACGACATTTCAGGGTAACAAAACAAGGTTTGAAACAATCAAACCTTCTACTCTTTAGGTGCTACAAACTTGGGTGGGTGTACCTTTCTGAATAGTGCAGACTTAACTTCTGATTATCCTTCTAAAATGCTTTGTCCACAATGGCAAATAATAGTGAACAAAATGAAAGAAAACTTGATAGCAATAGTAAAAGCAGTTTTCTAATCTAACTCCTAAAATGATTAATAAGTAGATGTAAAGAGATTGAGTGAATTCAAATAATGGAATGGCAGAGACCAGTGCCTTGTTGGGTATGCAGAGTCAAATGAAATAGAAATGGGTAACTTATTCTGGCAGAAAATCAAATTGCAGGCATATGATCTATTCATAACTTGTATGAACAATGCAGGATTATGATTACTAAGCTCTACTTTAAGAATCCAGATGAATTCCCCCTGATTACTGTGATCAACAGAAAGGATTTAATCCCTACTTGAGAGAACCAGTCAATTAATCACACAGATATAGCAAATGTGCATAGATAAACTGAGAATAAACTTGTTATTTCAATTTAAACAACCAAAAAGAATCAACATGGAGACAACTTTAGCAATGCTTTTCAATAAATTCAACATACAATTGATACTAGAAACAACCTGCCACACTAGCTGATTTTCATTGAAACCACCATTTGAAATCATGCACATAGTCTCTGGAAAGAGAAAATTATCCTACTGTAGCCATGCCTAATCTATCTATCTATGATTTAAAAAATCTGATGATGAT
The DNA here is from genome assembly GCA_007258455.2 of Sequoia sempervirens. Lineage (NCBI taxonomy): Eukaryota > Viridiplantae > Streptophyta > Pinopsida > Cupressales > Cupressaceae > Sequoia > Sequoia sempervirens. Next base: position 599,411,691 of record VDFB02281492.1, on the reverse strand, counting down.
CAATTACAATCTAGGATGCATATAAATACACCAGCATTAGAAATCATATCGTTTCAAGTTCATGTCGGCCCAACACCAAATTAAGGAAAACCTCACATGTCAGCAAGCAACTATCATCAAATAATTCATCGCCTCAGCCACATGAATCATAATCTACTATTTAATTGAATCCACATGTCGGCCACAACAATCAAAAATCATTATTCATTAGTGAACAGTCATTGTGACACATTGGCAGTTATGTCGAAGGCAATTCAATCATTGATATCCCATGTGCATATTGTTGTAGCTCACTTGGGTTGGGGAGATATCATATCAACTACACATTATTTCACCGAGAGTTGTCCACTTAACCCTATGTCACCGTGATCTCCCAACTATCCTACTGACCAAGCCACCACATATTTCATTTGGCAAGACCCCAGATTCTCGCCAAGAGCAAACACCGATATCAGTAGGTAACACCAAGCCATCCTCCATTTCGTTCATCCTTGCCAAGACAACTAAATTCTCTCACCGAGGGGAACCCTTGTTGTAATAGTTGGTGAGACAAACCACATTCAGGGAGACCTCACCTTGACAAAACAAAATCATACGAATGAGGATCTACCCCCTCTTCTGGTCAGCATGACAGAATGAAGTCACTGAGACTTCCCAACGATAGCATCCCCCTATGTCGATGAACCATCATATGAACTAATCCGAGAGACAATGAGAGTTTGCTGAGACATCAGCCCGATAGCCAAAACTCCCACCAATGAGTAACATATACCAAGTGGTCAGTATGACAATCAATATTTGCTAAGACTCCCTGCTGATGGCCACAACCTTACGCTAATAGAAAATGCATACATGTGGTCGCCAAGACAACAATGAAGTCCTGTCGACCACCCTGCACACCTAAATGTTAGAAAAATGGGTCGGGGAGACCCAAAAAATGTCACAGCGAGATGAACCATGATTTGAAATATGCAAGACCCAATGGATTCAATAGGGAAAAATTAAAAAGTATGAGAGAAAAATCATGTGAAAGGAGTGATTTGGAAGTTTATGAATATGAGCAACATGCAAAATCATTAGGAAATTCATAGTTCCAATACACTCTCAGCATTAACACATTTGATACCAAGTAAGGGAATTCTACCAATTAATCCTGGATGGATGATTAGATTTTGTAAAATAAATATTCAAAATAATCCCAAGTGATATAATGATTGTTTTGCAGGTGCAACAAGCCTAGAGGAAAATAGGAGAACCAAAAAGCAAAGCAAAACAAAAGCAAACCTACTGTTAACCAAAACAAAGCTACTCTAACCCAAAAGTAAAACAAATAAAAGCAAAGAAACCTAACCTAACTATTTACAAGGAAAGAATTGTGAACAAATCATGATTGGAAGTAGTGCTTCAAATACTACCCATTAACAGGTAGTGGGATATCCTCTCCAATGATATTTTTCAAATGAAAAGCATTATCTCCCAGTATCTCTGAAATCTGGTAAGGGCCAAGCCAAAGTTTGTCAAATTTTCCATGCTCCCCTTTTTGATTGTGTGCCTTATCTTAGTAAAGAACCAAGTCAAAGATTATAAAGGCTTTCACCTTGGCTCTTCTATCAAACCATCTCTTAACTACACCCTGATGTTTAGCAAAGTTTTCTAATGATTCATCTCTTTTCTCTTCAAGGTGTAGAAGTTTAGCCAAACGAGCTTCATGCTTATCCCCTTCATCATAATAATCATTGATAAATTTCAAGATGGGGATCTTTAATTGGATAGGAGATACTGGTTCTAAACCATACACAAGGTGGTAGGGATAGGTTCCTAGAGAGGCCTTATGCCTAGTGTTATATGCCCAAAGAACAAATCTAAGTTGTGTATGCCAATCTTTGGGATTCCTCTCTAACAACTTGTGGATGACTATTAAAAGGTTCTTATTTGAAGACTTAGCCATACCATTACCTTGCTAATAGTAATTTGATGCAACTTTAACAATAATTATATGATCAAAAGCCCAACTAAAAAACATTAGTGGTGCAAATGCAAGACCGTTATCATAGACTGAAGAAAATGGACAACCAAAGTGATTGATAATACCTAATTTGAGGAAATTGATTACCACTTCAAAAGTACATTTTTTTCATGCAAGAGCTTTAGTCCATCTAGGAAAGTAATCGGTGACAATGAGAATATACCTGTGGCCTACAGAAGAGGGTGGATTGATTGGACCAATGAAATCCAATCCCCACTGTGCAAACAATTTTACCTCTATAATAGGTTGAAGTGGAAGAGTTGCACACTTCTCCCTACTCACTATAGTCTGACACACATGGCAAGCCCTCACGTGGTTGTGTGCATCTTTCAACAACGTGGGCCAATAATAGCCAGCCCTCAAAATCTAGTTTGTAGTAGATGGTACATATTCGTGACCTGTGCCATATCTATTATGGAATTATGCCATCACCCTTTCAACTTCTTTTCCTAGGCATGGGAGGTAGATTCCCTTATGATTCTTCTTATGTAAAACAACACATTTCAACACCTTTTGACATTGAGATGATCAAGACATTGTTGATTCAAAATATAATAGATAATATCATCATACCAATCACCTAGAGAAACATCTTGGAGTTGGTAGTGCTGAGATGCAAGATTAGGACCCATTTATGACATTGTCTTGGTTAATCCTTGTCCTCTCACCAATTTCATGGGTTGAATATCAATATCATACTCCTGTAACATGGTCACCCACTTCGCTCTACATTCTCCCAATTCATTTTGCATAAGCAAAAGCTTTACTGTAGGGTCAGACACTATTGCGAAGACCTTATTCCTCAAGATATAATGCCTGAATTTCTTTACAACTCTAACCAACGCATATGCCTGCTTTTCCATGCTTGGATATCTTAATTCTACATCTTTTAGAGGAGCACTCATGAATGCTATGGGGAGCTCATTCCCTTGGTTAGACTTTTGTGTTAACATACCAGCATAATAATGATTGGAGGTGAATGAATAAATATAGAAGGGTTCGACATAATCAGGACTCACTAATACTAGATCTTCAACTATTTCCCTCTTAATTTCTACAAATGCCTCTTTTTCCTTTGCACTCCATTCAACTTTTGCTTCTTGCTTCAACATTGCATTCAATGGTTTAACTATTTCTACAAATCCAGTGATAAACTTCCTAATAAAGTTGATTTTTACAAAGAATGACTTCATTTCTTTCTTACTGGCAGGTGGTTGGATCTTAAGTATTGCCTCTACTCACTCTAGATCAATAGCAATTCCCTTTTTTGAAATGACATGTCCTAGCAATTTTCCTTCAGTAACTCCAAAGATACACTTCTTTGGATTAAGTGAAATGCCAAATTCTCTACACCTTTGAAACACTTTGCACAAGTCTGCTATATGATGACCTTGCTTCTTGGAAAAGATTGTTAAATCATCCATATAAATAATAATGCACTTGCCAATGATTTCCTTGAAATCAATATCCATAGCTCTCTAGAAAGTTGCTCTAGTGTTGATCAGACCAAAAGGCATTCTCTTGTAAGAAAAAGTACCCCATTTTGTGGTGAAGGTAGTCTTATGCCTATCCTCATATTGCATCATAACTTGATTGTACCCAGAGTATCCATCAAGAAAGGAAATCATTTGAGATCCATTAATAATTTGCAGTACTTCATCCAATGAAGGGAGTGAATAATTGTCTTTTTCTGATGCCCAATTGAGATTTTTGAAATTGACAAAAAAGTCTGATTTCTCCATTCTTCTTTCTCACTAGCACCAAGTTTGTAACCCATGTTGAATGTTTAACTAGAAATATGATACAGGAAGATAACAATTTTTTTACCTCATTTTGAATAATAGGCTCCAACAAGGCATTAATTGGTCTTTACCTTTGTCTAAAAGGTCTTTCCCTTGGCTTGAGAGGAATAGTGTGTGTAATAATTGAAGTACCGTACATCTTCAAATCCTCATAGCTCCAACCTATCACATCCTGATATGTATGCAATGCATCTATGATCCCCCTCCTTTCTTTTGGGGTACATACTTTTCCAATAAATACATTCTTATCATCATTGGGAGTTTCCATATTACATGTATCACATTGACTACTGATGGACTCTTTCTTAAATTCTTGTTCCTGATCTTTTATTATATCAAGATAAAAAATTCTTTCTAGTTACACCATTCCTCTTGGAATGGTGTTGGTCTTTAGATTGATGACCCCTTCTAGGTCCATCTCTGCTTCTTGAAGCTCAACTTCATCAATGATCTTGGAAGTAAACACATTAGAGCTTGTTGTAAAATCCAAGATATGCTTGTCATCTTCAAATACCTGAAAGTTGTTCACATTGTTAGGAACTGAAGGTACTAGAGTTAACTCTATGGTGAACTTCAATCCAGAAAGTGAGAGGGGTTGCAAAGTGCTAGCTGCCTAGGCCAAAGAATCTACATTGTTATTCTTGTTGGGAGGTATCAACTGAATGTTGAAGGCATAAATCCCTCAATAAGGTCCCAGACTCTGTGCCTATAGTTGGTCATCCTCCTGTCATGACATGAGTATTGCTTCCTAACCTGCCTAAACACCAATTTTGAATCTCCAAACACTTGTAGAATTTTAACCTTCTTTCTTAGTGCCATAAGTAATCCATGAATCAAAGCCTTGTATTCAGCCACATTATTAGTACAATGAAATTGGAGTTTGTGAGCAGAAAATAAAGTTTTACCTTTGGGACTGATCAACTCAAATCCTTCTCTAACACCTTGTTTTGACTTGGATCCATTGAATCTTAGTGTCCAACAACCAACAACTTGAGATCCTATTGATTTTATTTTTTGTTGCTACTGCTAGAAGGCTCTTTAGAAGGCATTAGGCCTTTTCCTTTAGGATCATCTTGAGTACTTTGCACATTGATTCTAACAGCTGGGGTGGGATGGATGCACCTTTGTATCTGTTCGACTGTTGTTTGACATAGACAACATTCTAGTTATAAGTGAGAAACATTATGAAATCTACACAAACTTGGAAGAAGCAACTCTTCAAAATTCATGTCTCTACCTAGGTGAATCTAATCTTCTATGAATTTTTGAATGAATTCCTAAAAGTTGTCTAACAAGCTGAGTTGTCCATCTTCTAGATCATCACATTCCTCAACAGATTCCACTAATTCCCCAGTACTACTGGACTCTGTTGCAAATTCAACTGATGTGGTATGTAGCATAATAATTTCCTCTATGTCTAATTCCTCAATAGGGTCTGCCAGCACATAATTTCCCATACTTACTTCTGATACCAATATTTCATTTGAAGTATTTTGGTATTTTATGATTACATACTTCATTATGGGCTCTCTCTCAATCCTGATTTGATTTGGTACTCCTTTCCAGGGAAGCCACATATGGGAATGATAAATTGATACATATCCATTTAAGGCTTTAGTAAAGTCCCTTCCCAGAATCAAACCATGAGTATCAGGAATGTATGCTACCTATATATTAATGACCTTCTGGATTCTAGGATATGAAGCAATCTGCATGGGAATCATGTTTAGTTCTCCTACTACATTCACTTCAGTTTTGTCCAGCTGAGTAACCTTCTTTTGAGATACAACAGAGGTAATGGCTAGGGCTCTATAGACAACAAAGGGCATCACATTTGTGGAAGCACCTGAATCTAGCAAGAAATTGTGTAAGTTCTTCCCAAAAAGGTGAACTTAAATCATAAATGGAGGGGTTTATGTTCTACCTTGGAATAAAGTTAGCTTAGTATCAACCCGGGCAACTTGATTTTTATCCTTTTATTTCCCTTTGTCCCTAGGTTGTGACTAGATTGGACTTTGATCTTTTGACACTTAAGAACTAGGTACTTTACTAGTTGCTCCACTAACTGCTCTATCTTGTGATACTATTTTTGCATTGTAATCTCTTAAGACTACATTTTTAATAGTAGAGACTCTCAATAGTTCAAATGCAGGAAGACTTACCTTTAGCTTCTTAAGTTCCTCTACCACATATTCACCTAGTTGCTCTATGCTCATATCACCAGGAGCCTCTTTGAGATATTCCACCATCTTGTTTTTGCTTGCATCAACATTATTTCCTTTTAATGAATCAACTTGTCCTTTCCCTTCTTTGGATAGGTATTGTTTGGGCACATGAGGATATGTTGGATTGTTGTTGGCATTAGGATCAAGAGGTGTGGTGAATTTTTTTAGAGGAATAGAAGTAGTAAATGGACCTTCAGCCTATGGACCTCTAGTTGGTCTATTCCTCAAATCATACTTTTTGATAGGTTGTTGGAACATCTGCACTTCCTCAATACTAATCTCTTCTTCATCCAAAGGACCATTGTCATTTTTAGCTTCTCCATTACACACTTTATTTTTCTCATCTTCCTGCTTACTTGATTCCTCCTTTGGCCCATTCTCTTCTCATTTTGGAAATGGGGCATGATTCACTACTAGGACCTGAGAATCATAAGGTCCTAATGGCACCAACTCTTGACCACTAGATTTATTTTCAACCTCATACTAGAAGATGGAGGTAGCAGTCTAGAATTCTGGGCAATCCAACTCATAATGCTGATTTGTCTTATGAAGCCTGCACCACCCAGATAGAGTTTCCTCTACCAAAAACAAACCACTTGAAGGTTTCTCTTGAGTAGGAGGTTGAGGTTGATCCAATGGAGTGGGGACACCTCCATTGTTTGGCCTTGTGTTCTATGTCCTATTATGTCTAGGTGGCTACCTTCTTTCAAATCCTTGTCCACTTGTTCGTCCTCTATCAAAATTTTGACCAAAAGATTACCCTTTGTCAAAGCCTTGTCCATGTCCTTGTTGAGGTTCTTGATTCTCCCCATTATAATTGGACTGCATACTCCTTTGAGCAACTTAGTGTTGACTATTTTGATTTCTTAAATAGGTGACTTCCATATTCAACTTCTTCACCTATTTAGTCAGATCATCTAGTCTCTCCTTATTAGGATTGCTATAAGGAATCTAATTTGCATTGTTCTGAGGATATCTTGATGCTGCACTAGAGCCTAGGGACTGGTTCAATACTTCAAAATTTTGTAGATATGTGGGGAAACCAACCTATTGCTATGGGTGAAGGGGTTGATTGGTACTTTGTTGAGGATAGTTATTCATTGGTTGGACTTGATTTATAGGAGGACCTAGATGTGGGACTAAAGGAAATTGTGGCACTAGATTCATAATAGGAGTATGGTTGGTGAGAGCTTGATTGAGAGAGTAGATTTTCCATACGTGAGCAGTGGGTCCTAATGATGGTAAAGGCCCTGAGCAGTGTTTTCATAAATCTATACTAACCTTAACAGCCTTTGTGTATGCACCAAGTAAGGTAGTCAGAGGATTGGGTCTCTAATTGAGAAAGGTAGTTGTAAGACTATCACACTACTGAATTTCACTCCATTTTTTGATGAACACTTGTCAGTCATTCAACAAACATTTGTCAAAAAATTGATGAATTGATGAAAAAAAATTATCGCTATTTTTTTGTCAAAATTTTGATGATGAATTAAATGTCAAAATAACGACACAAATTTTTCGGTCGTTGGCACCATAAAATGACTCAGATGTTCGTCAGAATAACGAAAAAAAATTCATGTATCCACCAACGAATTACAACCAAAATGCAATTGCAATGGCTCTTCTGAAGCATCAAAACAACACCAGAAGTTCATCACCATTTCAATGAAATGGGCAAGGACTTACAATGAAGCCTTCATCGCAGCTATAGAAACTTTGTTAGACCTTTTCGGTGATTCATCAGTGGCCTTCGTTAAAATTGCAATGAAATAATGCAATTTTTTATAAAAAAATATTTGTTGAAATGTACCATTGTGGAGACTCTTGGTGATGACCACTGAAGCCAACCCATCGGTGAGAGATCAACCATGAATAGAGGATAGAAAACTCACTCCGATAGTCCATGTCTTGCTGATGACTTCCATCGACAAGACAGATCTAATGTCACACCGATCTGACCTCTTCAGGAGTTTTGAACAGTGCTGGTTATCAACAAGACATTCTGAGGGTCTCGCTGATTAAACAAGTGTCTAAGAGCAAGTAAACAAATGGAACCTATTAATTTTCTTATTTTGGGGTTCTTTAAATCATAGAATAGATGCCATCTTCTTGTGTAAAATGTACTTATATTCAGATTTGAATTTGAGACCAATTGTCATTTGCACATTCCATTTTACTTGCATAGAGTATTCTATAAGCAATATATTGATAATGTCAAATGATTTATGTTGTTGTACAACTCTACCTATCATCACAGTTCTGTTGTTCCCCCCTAGAGAATCCTGTAAAGACAAGTTTACAATACCAAGTCAAATAATATGAAAAAGACTTACTTCCATACAAATTAAATGATTATTCTCACAATGGCAATTGTCTAATTACAAAAACAATTCCATGAAAGGTTATCCATGCTTCATAAGAGATGAATGATCATACATATAGACTGCAAGATGCATAGAAAAAGCATTACACTTGAGAACAACTGAGGGCTAACAAGGGAAGGAGTTAAGAAACGTCTGGATTGAAGAGAAAATGTGTAGGGAAAATGTTAAACAATGTCAAGAGAACAGAGCTTGTAGAACATATTCTTGACCTAATCAAGCTCTTGAACAACTTAAAAAAAATTAAAATACTAGCACATACATGAGACATATAATGAACTTCCAATATTTGCTATATTTTTCATTAATGCAGAGGTGGGTAAAGGAGAAATAATTATAATTGTAACACTATTCATAGTCTAGTAAATTATGTTCATAATTTGTGTTCAATGGACCTCAGTTTTATCATTATACTACCCATCTAATACCATATTTTAATCCAAGGTTCAACTATCTTAGATCTAAAGAAGCACCTTCAATTAACCATTTAAAGTACTATAAAATAAGGTAAGACTTTTACTTGAGAAAGATTGGGTACACTTGTAGGATTAAAGTTCTCGCAATCATCAGGATTTATTGGCACATAGACACAACCTGCAACATATGAAGTAATGGATGACTACAAGTTAGTGAAATGGTCCTTAATATGTGACTGGTTTGCAAATTGATTGGTAGAAAATAAGGATCTACATGAAAAATTATGAGGACAATCTACTGTAATCATCAAAATAGATGAAAAGTGCAAAGGAAAGAGCCGAGATACATCTCTAGAGCCTAAAAAAACACATGCAAGAAACATAAAAAAAGAACAAACCAGTTTTTGGATGAATACAAAATGGTGCCTTCAGCAAGTGATTCATATGCTTTCACACCTGACACAGGACATTAAGAAGATTTTAGTCTTCCTCTATGAAATTAACTACTTACAGAATAAACCTAGAAACCAATATTATATACCTCCATGTCTAGCCAAGGGTAGGTATAAGAGAAAAAAATTTCCTCAATGCAATGCCGAAAAATATCAATGTGTGTGTAGGTTTGTATTACTCAAAATATCATTTCACTACCTAAGGAAAAATACCAAAGTGATGTTTTAAATTTCAATCTTCACATAGGCTCCTCTTATTGCTACACATGCATATACAAGATTATTTAGGCTCTAAACTATTCAAATATTAAGGATTTAATTAGCTATAAGATTGAAAGTTGTTGTTTAAACATAATCCATCATCTTTTACATATCTTTGTTCACTCCTAGAAATTCAAATAAATTTGTGTAAATGAGACATAAATGTGAATCTTTTATGACAAAGAAAATTCTTAAAAGGAAGGGGGAGAGATGAAAGGGTAGGGGGCAAGAGAATGCTTGAATGTATAGAAAATTATAACATTTTGATCATTATAACAATGAAACAAATCTTAAGTTTGAAGCATTAATATCATTTACAAAATTTATGATCAAGAATGAATGTAAGTAGAGAAACTTTTTCATACCTGCAGATGGTACACAATTTTATGGTTAAGTGGAAGCCTCCCATCAACAACAAGATCCAAATATCCATGTATCTATCTCAATCGAGCCTCTAAACCCTTCAAAGCTGTTAATTTTTCCACTAACCTGTTATGCACAAAAGTCAAATTTTAGAGTTATGTCACCATTAAAAATAGAAGAAACAACTCTTTGAAACCAAATCCACACACAACACAATGTGGTATTCATACAAAGCCATACAAACAAACTAAACTCAGAACATTGGAATGGAAACAACTTCAAATTATGATGCAGAGCATGGATTCAAAGCTATAAAGAATCATTTTTCTGCCACCATAGTGAAAAGTTAGCACTTTCTTTCATCTTTGCATATTGGTTTGATGCTTCAAATGATGCATTTCTTATATTGAAAAGTGCATTACCTTATTGAGCTTCTCTTTGTTTTGATAATAGTTTAATATTCTCTACTTAACAGGGCCAACCATGTGATGGTGGAAGCTCGTTTGGCCACTCCCCTCCTCACATCACTCTCAATTACCCATACCCAATCATATAACATTAATCATTCATTCATCCATTAATAACATATAACATTCATTCATTCATCCATTAATAAAATATAACATTCATTCATTAACATATATCATTCATTAATTAACATATTCACATTCAATCATTAACATATAATATTCATTCTTTCAGTTTTTACATATTATAAAAAATATGGTTGTCATGATATGATTACAATCACCTTTTTTTTTTTCCTTTTTAGAGCTAAAAAAATCTGAAGTGGAGTATCATTTTCTAAATCATATGTCCCCCCTTTAGTTTTTTTTCCATTTGATTGTGATCTTAATGTACGCCTAGTTGTCTGCTCACGACGTGGATGCCGCTGCAAGGAGGTCTGCTACAATAACAAAGAAATGTTAAACTGATATGTTTTATTATTATTGTTACAAGTATTTCATTAATTAAAAGAACATTAGAGTGGTTCTCTTTACCTGATGGTTCCACATCATGTTCCTGAACTTCTGTTATAGACTCATGCTCAACATGTTGAACACCCTCTAAATCTTGATCTGTAGTTGAAACACGAAAGGTTACATTAATTAATACACCAATTGAAATTAAATATGTTTAAAATAACATGAGAGTTGCCCTCTTTACCTGATCTTCTCTAGCCTGATCATGTTCAACACGTTGATGATGCTCTACATGCTCTAAAGTTGAAACATGAAAGGTTACATTAATTAATACCACAATTGCAATTAAATATGTTTAAAAGAACTTTAGAGTGGTCCTCTTTACTTGATGGGGCCACATCATGTTCCTAATCTTCCCTAGCCTAATCATGCTCAACATGTTGATCATGCTCTACATGCTCTAAAGTATTGGGATGCACACCATGACCTTCATCTACAGGTTGTGCTCCACCCTCACTAGGCTGCATTCCAATGTCATGTGTAGTATTATCATTGCTTGAATGTTTAAAAAAAATAGGCATGTAATTACTTTATGGTAGAAATTAATATTGAATAGATTTCACAAGTATTCAATTTTAAATAAATTTTATTGAGTTTATTTACCTGCGTGTCAGATGTAGTGGAAGATTGTGTTTTCCAAGTCAAGACTCTTAGGCATTCAGCCACGTCTCCATAGCCTTGCTGGAAGGTGATATTCAAGTCATCTTCTATGGGAACTCTATTGAATTTAGAGCCCTACATTTTTGCATAAGATCATGAATTTTGCTTCTATGGTGTGATAAAACCAAAATTGTTTTCAATTTATTAATTGGATACAATATTTCATTTATTAATACTTACAATTTGTGCAGCTAATTTCATATAACCACCAGAGCCAAGTTTGTGTTGCTCATGTTTTTCTAGTCTTTCCTTTGTTGCCTTCAATGTGTCGGGCAGCCTATGAAAAGTTTGAAATATATTAGATTATGTAAAAAGAAAGAGTAATCAATATATAATTACATTGTTGATAGTATCACATACCTTCCTTGGCCCAGTGGTGTCTTTCCTTTTTTCTTTTTAGCCTTCTCCTTTCCATCCAAAACTAGGTCCTTCCACTCCCTCTCTGGAATCATGGGGGGACACTCGTACTTTTTGTTCTTCTCTAAATGTGACCTATATTGGTCCCTCAGATACTTTAGATATGTACCAAATTTTTTAAGGAACTTGGCTTGGTTGAATGTTTTATCACCGAAGAGCACAACTAAATGTTTAATGAGCTCATCTTTTAAATCTTGATTTTGGGTATTCCACCATGTATGTATGGTGGGCCCGAAGAGCTCCAATGTAATATCACTTAGATGTTTATAAAAAACATCATTTTCTACAAAATGATCATGGGATCAATAGTCTAAGAAGATCAATCAATAAGTAAATTTCAATTGGATTATATATAATAATAATTAAAACATTTTAAAGTACCTGGGACCTTCTCTATTTTTATGGGAACGAAATCCTCGATCACCACAAATGTGACCGACAATGTTCCCATACTAGTAATATGGGAAGATCTAGGAAATACTGCTAAAATATCACTAGTACTAGTGGCCTCTGCATCCCCAGGTACATGTCCTGACACATGTTCTAGCATGTGTTCACTGCCAGAGGGTGCACTAACAGATGCCTGCATGGTATGTGTTGCCAAAATTTTAGACGAAAATATAGGCACAGATAATGGGGTCAGATGATGTGATGTATGCATAGGAAGATCACGATGGATACTTGTACCAACCCCTACTCCTTGGGAAACACTTGTAGTACCTTGATCATGGCTAGAAGCATCATGAGGATGCAAAAAATCCTGTAAAAACAACACATATTTTAGTTCATGACATAAAAAAGTACAAAATATAAAACCATGAATGAACTTATGTTATAATTAAAGACCTCATGACAACTTGAAAGTTTTGTGATCTCTCAGTCAATATTTTAACCCTCTCTCTTATCTCATCTATTTGATGCACTATGAATAAAAACTTAAGCATTTATTCATTGCATTTTTTTTGGGTCTTCCTTATCATATCAAGAGGGTTTGTTGAATAAGCGATGTCATCAACACATAATATTGATTACACCTCCCTATAGATGCTCTGATCTATTGCTAGTGCCTTTCCCCGATCAGTCGACTACAACAAGAATATTAAAAACATTATCGAAATTAACCCAATAAACTTATGAAAACAACATAATAATAAAAAAAATTGTCTTATCTAATTTGTACAATTACAATGAGGTAAACTTGTCAGGTAGAAGCGCCTGAAGATACATCACGATTTGTGCTCTAGGCCGGAGCCTTCTCCGTATGATCAATGTCCCACTGTGACAAAAATTAAATATAAAAAACATTACCAAAATGAAACCAATAGACTTACGAAAAAAAATATAAGAATAAAATGGTATATTGGAGTCATTAATTGGAGGTTGGGTAAAATGGTATATAGTACGTACCACCCCCATAGTAACTATGTTTGTAACTAAGCAATTCAAATTGTAATCAATTAACAACTCTTCCCATGTAGTTATTGATTTTATTGCACATATGAATACATGGTTTCCCTCCCGCACCTCGAATATGCAATTGGGTTGCTTATTTTTTGACCCAAGTAATGTATTGTTTATAAACCATGCAATATTCCCTGATGCTTTTGGCCTCCCGTCAATGTATATAGCCACTCCTTTATTTTGATCCTTATCTTTTAAATGTATATAATTTTCTAATAGTGCATACTTATGCATACTTCATGTATATCAAACCAGTTGCATCTAATCTTTGTAACTGTAATAGGGTCTGACATACTCCACCAATTTAGTAACTTTGTCGTAACAGACTTTTATGCCGTCCATGCAAAATAGGCCCAAACCATGTAATGACAATGGTGCTATGCGATATATCCTCTCATTCACACAAAAATTAGTGTTTATTGGAGGAAGTTCCTTAGGTACCCATTGTTTCCGTAGATATTTGTACCTCAAGGGCACCTCAACATTTCCTATTCTCTCATCATCATAAGAACATGACCCCCCTTCAGCAAGAAAAAATTCCATGTGTTTACAAAATTTTCTTCTAATCTTTTGACCTCTAATTGATCTCCCTCTTTTAGACATACTACATGTCTCGCTTTCCTCTTCTCTTTCTGAATTTCCCTCACTCAAGGAAGAAAGATTTGACAAATACCTATTTGGTGGTACCTACACTCATAAGGATGTTGGATGAAGTTCTTTCATAGTGATGTGATCCTAAGGTGACATTATGATTAATCTATCATTTCATCGCTAGAATTTCACAGGTTATAAGGTAATCAAGTCTTGATAGATTGCAAGTTATTGTTACTACCATCCAAATGTGTCCATCACAAATCAAATCTACTTAACGTTTTAACTCCCAAACTTTGTAACAAGTGTTAAATGTGACTATGGTCCACCAGTTACACAACCAAGGCCTCAAATCTATTCTCTAATTGTAATCAAAGGACTTTTTCTCTTCATTCAAGTAAATAAACTTGAAGGGAAACACCACCAAGTGGTTTATTGGACACCTACATGATTAAAAATAGCAGAAAATTTACATTTAATTTCCATATTTCTAAGTGGTTAATGAGGAGGGAGTGTGTACTAGGCCTAGTTAAGTCATCATAAGTTTATGTTTTGGCAATAAATTTTTTTTAAGTCATCCTAAATCTTCCTATGTCTAATTGCTAGGAGATTTTTGGTATGTTTTAAGGTAGGATGATTGATGAAAGAGCATTTCTCCATTGTATCTAGGTACACATAGCAGTGGTCTTCTTTTATACGGTTGGACATGATTTAAAGAACTTAGCTAGGAATTATTCATTTAACCTAAGGTTTTCTCATAATCCCATCATTGGAAAAGTATGATCAAATTCTTCTATTATGAAGAATTGATCTATGTTCCTCTAGTAATCACTATAAATGTTTGTAAGGATAAAATGACTAATTGCATCAGGTAGGAGAGAATCAACTTTGAGTTCTTCAAATATTATATTCCTCTATTCATAATTTTTAAGGGTTATGTGTGGAGGAGGTTATCACTACCAAGAAGGGAGGAGACCTTTCCTTGTGATGGAACTTCAAAATTTTTCTCTTTGTGTTCCATTTTTATCTTTTCTTATGTCTTTGGTCATCTATGGTGTTTGGGAAAAGCCTAAGGTTGGGGTTTTACCTTTGTCTTCATGTAAAACCCTATTGTTTATCTTACGCCTTGGGTGGGATCTTTTGGGCCGTTACTTTTTGAATATCACAAGGCGGTCCAATTGGCTGGTGACATGTGTGCTTTCTAGCTTGATGCTTGTTTGCTTCTTCTTTTTCTATAAGAAGGATTTCAAGGCCAGAAGTATGGGTTAGCAAGTTAGATATTTTTGGTTGAGTCTAGATGAAGCTAGAGCAAATTATAAAGTCTGATGGTTTTAGGGAAAATGCAATTTAGGTTTTGAGTCATTTTGTAGTAGGTTTTGAATTCATGGGATTTGATGTTTTATGATAGTACTGGCATTTAAATTGATATGATTAATTCAAACTCATGTCTCTCCATTGTACAAGCATATCTGAATTTTGAATAAAATGATCAAGGGTTGTTTCGTTCATCTCATTATTGTGGTTTGTATGATTCTTGTTTTAGCTTTAATTCAAGGAATTAATCAAAATGCTTGAATGGGATTGTAGGTGGATATGTTATGTATAAGGATTTGATAAGTAGTACTGGGGTAGAATAATATATATTGATGAGATTGTAAAGAAATTTTATCAAGGATCTTATATGTTATGTGTTAAATCTGTCATAAACCCTTAGATGCTTATAAATTTGACTCCTCCAATGGATATATGGCACTGATCTAAGTTGTAATTATTCATATGGTTCAGTATTTGTTTTCCTTTACCTAGATCTTGCTACAAATTTCAAATTAATGACTATCTTATATTGTGAAATGTTGTAGTTATCTCATGCTCCAAATAGTTGATATTATTGATAAACATCCAATTCTATTTGGTATTATCCTATTATGTTGAGCTATTAAATGAGATTATCTATTGTTGTTAATGTTGTTTATGATGATGGTGTAGAGGTTGTAAACACATTAAGGGATCATCCTCCTGGGTCTTGCAGAGCCCAAAGTGTAGGAGGTCTTTAAAATCCTCATCAGTTGGTCCAGGTCCTTCGAGCTTCCCTTTATTGGAATTGGAAATTCCATAGGTAGATTATAATATCAACTTACTTATCATAAAAATAACCAATACCCTGCATATTTTTGTGGTGGATGTATTAAATAAGAATTGTATGCCTCTATTTCTATTCATTAGATCTACCTTAGCCTAGCATATACTTGGGCTAAGTCTACAATTGCTTCAAACTCATGCAATGAAGGCTATGTGTGATGAAATCCTAGATCTCAACCAAGATGTGGTTAGATTATAGGAGTTTTGCCAAGACTTGAGGCTGGTCGATAAAAATGTGAAAGACTAAGCTATTTTATTTTTTTTGTCTTATCTTATACCATTTTATGAGAATGGGGGTGCCAATGTACGAGATATTTGGAAATTAGGCATCAAAATTGCAGGTTAAAGAGAATGGGGGTGCCAAAATTATAGTACTCATTGCCCCTTGGTTGTCAATTTTCCCTAAGTGCCCTCAACCTCATCCTCAGCACTAGTATTGACCTTTTTTTCACTCCTCCAAACTCTTCCTCGGTGCTGATATTGACCTTGTTTTCACTCCTCCAAACTCTTCGTTGGCACTGGTATTGACCTTGTTTTAACTCCAAACTCTTCCTTGATGTTGGAATTGACCTTGTTTTCACTACTCCAAAATATTCCTCAGCGCTAGTATTTACCTTTCACTTCTCCAATTAGCTACAACCTAGTTTCGTTAGGTTTTACAGTATGTTAATTAAATTGAAAATTTTGGCCATTTAGCTAGGTTTTAATATTCTATATGGTTAAGTATATATTAGCTATATTTTACATAATAAATAATATAATTATTCAACTTATTATAATTATATATTATATTATTTAACAAAATTATTAAATACATATAAAATTATTATAATCAATAATTAATAATAAGTATATTTTTATATAATACAAAATATAATTAATATAATATATATTTAATATAATAGTAATATATATTAATATGAGAGAGAAACTAAATTTTGATTGGTTGTTTCATGTCAACAATCTAAGGATGGCATGTTCCTTGGGGAGTTATGCTCAAGGTAGCATGCCATTTTATTAAAGATATGATAATTCTCCTTTAAGACCTCTTCAATGTACCCATTGCACACTTAAGGAGACAAAGATAAATATAGGGAAGAAAATATAGAGAGAGAGGGAGATAATGACAAACATACAAATAGAAAGGAGACAAAGAGATAGAGAGGGGTAGAGAGATAAAGAGATAAGGATGAATAGATAGAGATATAGGGATGGTGATTGATATATCTCTCCCTATCACTCTATCTATATCTCCCACTATCTATGTCACTCCCCCTCTTCCCCTATATCTATTGAGCATCTCTCCCTCTCCCCCCTTTCTCTCTCATTCCTCCATCTCTCCCTCCATCTCTCCTACTCTATCTCTATCTCTATTTCTCTTTTTATCTCCCTCTCACTCCTCTCTCTATCTCTTTCTATCTATATCTCTTTCTCTCTCCCTCCCCTCTCTATCTCCCCCTCTCTATCTCTCCACCATCTCTCCCTCCCTATCCCCCTATCCATTGACTTCTCTATCTCCACCTCTCTTCCTTTCTCCTCCCATATATCTCCATCTCTCTTTCTCTTCCCATATATCTCTATCTCTCTCTCTTTCTCCCCCCATCTATCTCTATCTCCCCATTTATTAACTAAGAAGCCATGCAAGCATACAATAGTATATGTTGGTAAAACTATTACAGTGTTTTACAAACTATAAGTAACACTTATCTTTCTAATGTCAAGCCTTCTTATAAAAATTATGTTTTATTAAACTATAAGTAGATTATTGTCACCACTCTTCATTCAATATGAAATGCCAAATGTAGCAATTTTTTTGTTGCTTTTGTCAAGTCTCATTAACCAAGCTATTTACTGGGTTGAATAAAGTTGTGTTATGACCCTTCATCTCTTTAAAATAATTAGACAATATTAGCGAGATCAGAAAGGAGAGAAAACTAAACTCCTTCAAAATAGGGGTAGTTGTGGGTTTGTTGGTTTTCTTTGTATACTATATACTTATTTCCTTTAGGATAAATAAGTCACTTTAGATCATTTTCTTAGTTGTGTATCCTAACTAATATAGAGTAATCTTTTTCATTTTAATTGACTACTACATAATAGTTTATGTGTTGAAAGAATTATTTCCATTCTTTGTAGTTTTTACATTGGAATACAAATCATATATAATTTCATGCCAATATACTTCTTTCATAAAGATATTTGTTTGAAATAAGTGCTTCATAACCCATATAATCAAATCATAATTAACCTATAAAAAAGGCAATAGGAATTTTCTAAAGAAAAGAAAACTTGACCCAATCATAAGTGTGTAGACATGCAAAATTCACATTATACATTCGATTGGATTCAGTCAAATTAGGTCTCACATTAGGCAAATTCATCACTTTAAACCATTCATTAAATAATCTCATTTATCCTTCATCTTGCATCATCCATTTAATTAAATAAATCAGGACTTCATTTAAATCAAATTCTAAATCATATTCCATCATTTTCTGATTTAAATAAATCAATTATCAAAGTCCAAAATGTCAACTCACCTAATCAACATTAAATCAGCATAATCATCATCTAATCCTAATCTAATGCTAATCCCACCCCACTTGCATTATCTAGATCTAGCCACTTGCACAATAAATCAATTTTATTGATTTATTAAAACCTCATTTTCTCTCAACATGACAAGTCAACGGGCATTTATTGCTCTTCTTTCTTGTCCCCCTCTCAAAATTTATTGCAAATTTGAATTCAAAATTTCCCCCTCTTGGGCACTCTTCCCAAATCTTGCACAACCATTGACCACTCACATGATGACAAGTGTCCTCAACTCATTGGCTTGTTTTGATCCCACATTGGTCCCTCTTCAACACTTAGCATTTTGAAAATCTTTAAATAGGTGCTTCATCTTTGAGCAAATCCTCCACAACTTTTATGCAAGGTTACTCTCTTAATTTGAGAGCTCATCTTGCTCATCATCTCCATCATCTATAGCAATTTCATCATTTTAGCTATCAATCAAGGATTGGGAAAGGGTCACTAGCACATGTGACACCAATCCACTATGGGATATGTTTAATGTCATGTTTTTGTATGCTTTTATTTGGTTTCCCTTGTTTCATTTATGGCATGATTAACATGGCTTATTATTCCATAGGGATGTTGAAATGTTGCTTTATTTTAAACTAACATTTTGCAGATTTTAGCATCCACAAAATGGCACTAGAAGGACTTGGATGACCCACCTAAAGCAATAAAAGTAGTGTTAGATCTAGCCATCTTGTGGGGTCTTTAGCTATCATTTGGGGATAATTTAATGATAAATGATTTGATTTTCACGTTATTAAAGGTTTTGTATTAAAATCTGATTTCATATATAAACATGAATCATTTATGAGAAATTTTCTCCTTTCTTATGTTTAAATCAAATCATTTGTATTTTTAAATTTGAATCATGTTTTTATCCTCACTTACTTATCTTTTTGAATAGGTACAAAGCTGAAAATCAACAAAGGTACCAAAAGCCAACAAAGGAAAGCGAAAGGTCAACAAAGAGAAGGCTATCAAATGAAAACCAAGGAGGGGAAATTCTTTTTTGAAAACACAATGTGTTTTTAAACACTTTAGTGTTTGATCAACACTACTTCATGAAATTGTTTTCCTTTTCGTTTTAGAACACTAGTTTTCATTTGGGGCTAAAACGAACAAATTGTTTTTCATTGCAAAGGACTTAAAACAAATCTTAGGACAAACTTACTAGATTTCGTTTTGGGTTAAAAATTGAACAAGCAATCTTCATATTTCATTTGGTGCTTAAAACAAATTCACAATTGCTTTGAAGGGTATAAAATGAACAAGTGTTTGATTTGTGTGATTGTCTTTTGAGTATGTATCCTCTCCCCTTTCGCTTCGTGTGATCTAGGGTGCAAGAGAAACACTCAAAATACATTTTATTGCTTTAAAAAACTTCAAATTTGGGCTTAAAAAATTGAACATCTTGTGCGAGTGTGAGTAGGGGCATTTTCACGTACATTCTCTTTCTTTGTGCCATCAAAGATCGATCAAGTTATGGATTGTGTTTTTGCTCACTTTTGTTTATCTTAGAGGGCCTGCCTTGGGGAAAAAGTACTCACCCAGCGGCGACTCAACCGGTAACACTCTAAAGCCAAGAGTATTTCCAGGGATATAAATGAGGGTTTTGGTTAAATTCCAATAATCAGCGGTTGGCTCCAGGCAAGATGGATCCGAAGGGACTCTTGCCGTATGGGTCAATCTCCACTAACGGAAAGTCCTTACTAGAACCCATGTGCTAGAATTTTCCAAAATCCTTAATCTATTTGTTGGTGCAAGAACGGTCATTCTGAAGCCACCCCACACTCTTACGGTCTTTTAGTAGAGATGGAAAGCACCATGGGAGTTTCATGGGTGTTGATGCTTGGCTGCCCCGATTGACGTTAATGAGCCGTGGAGGGGAGCCAGTGGGGTCAAGCATCTAACCATCCACTAGGGATAAGCGTAGCTGGACTTGTCCAAGTGGGAATCCAACAAATATAGTCTTACACATCCATAGGGCTTGTAATTATTCTTTGTTTGAAAACACAGTGTGTATTCGAAAACATTTTGCAAACAAACACTTAAACATGATCATGCAAATTTCAAACCCCTTTTGATAGAGCAAATACCTTTTGACAAATTTAAGTGTTGTTGCCTTCCCTTGGGATTATGTCCTTAGAGGTTTCTCATCACTTGAATTTATATCGTCATTTGCTCTAACTAGGGTTAACCTAGGAAATCCCTTTGCCTCAATTTCTTGGAACTCCCACACAACACTTTGTGGGAAGAAAAGGAATTTTGACATAGGACATCTTTAGTTTGAAACATAATCAAGAAAGTGTATTTGGTAAAAAGAAGTCATTAAAAGCAAAGATAAGCAATTGAGCCCCACACATGTCTTTTCAATGATTTCTCACAAGATCAAGATACAAAAACCCAAGAAAAAGAAACTTAGCCCAAAACAACATCAACAAAGACTCAAAAGGTTATATGATTTTAGAGAAAAGTTGTTGGCTAATTTCTATAGACATGCTTCAAGAGACAACCCCACTTTATATTCATTTTACTACACACAAAATCCAAGATTGTTTCAAGGGATTGGATACCTTGCTTAGGGCATAACATGTTCTTCAATACCTTGGTCTTGTTAAGCAAAAGTCTAAACTAGGGTCATTCTAAGATCAAAACAAACATTCATCCATCAAAAACATCATCAACCATAAACATCTCACCAACATTTTGAGAAAATCTTGACACAACTATGCTAGGCTCCTTTGGTAGACATCAAAACTTTTCAAACATGAGACTTTGAATTCTTCAAACATCAAACATCAAACTTGTTCAACTCAAGTGTGTGAATGAATCCTTTTGCACATGCTTAGTTGAATTATCACTTTGTTCAAATTAATGGTGGATAGATGCATCCTTCTCCCATCACTAATTTGGATTATCTTTTGGTTAGCTTGTGAGTAGACACATCCTATTCTCACTTCTAAATCAAATTATCCTTTGTGAGCATTAGTTATCCTTTTTTAGATCATCATCCAAACATCTTGGGGATATCTCTTGCTCAAACATCAACATTCAAAAGACAGAATTCAAAGTCTAAACATAAAACAAACATCAATCAAAGCAAACCCAAAGTACCTAGCATCACATCAAGATTTTCAATACAAATTCAAAACTTCCATTCTCACCCATATATCATACACCTTTCATCTTCACATCTTTGATCTTTTACACATCCTAGTTTGCTCTTTTATGGTTCAAACAAGATCACAACACAAGAGGAACATGGAGTTAAATCAAGAAACATCAACCACAAGTGATCTAAGCCAAAACATTCCAGAAATCCAAAACACACCACTTCCAGACCTCACTATCACTACACAAATCCACAAAAAGAGGTCTTGGTGGAAGACATCACACCAACAGAACTAAGTGAGGAAGAAGTTCTTGAGATGCTCAAACAACCAAAACTACAAAAGTTTCTTCGCGCAATGGCTAAAATAAATCCATCAATTCTCAACACTATTGAGGATGAGCTTCTTGTACCAAATGACCAAAACACCCTTCCACAATCAACCACTTCCATTACCACCATAGAACCTACTATCAATGAGGATGATACCCTCTTCAACACGCATCAAAATCCACTTTACAACCCACTTGGATTTATCGATACATCTGAGGTTCCTTACCATACCACCTCATCATTTTCCCTTGACACGCAAGTGTCTAGACCTTTGGTACAAGCAAGCTCATCCGAAATAGAGAGACCCTACGGATTTGTCTCTTCATTTGCACAAGAAAATTTTCCACCCTTCAAATCATTCACACCTCCCACCACGTCAACACCATATTTTGGTTTAGGGATCCCCCCTTTACCTAAATTTCCACCTTTCCCTAACATAAATCACCCCATCCAAATCAATTCATCCAACCAAGGGGGTACATCACATCTTTCAAACACACCATCCACATCAAACCAACACATGATAGCTAATCAAAATACGGTCTCTCAAATACCCACTATTTCGCTCATCTCTACCATTCCTACCACTTCACCTAGTCCCACCATTCCTATCACTTCACCCATCCCAAATGCACCTATCACCACATTCACTCCAACCACTACATCCACTATACCTCAAACTTCCACTACCCCCATCACACCCCTTACATCGCAACCTCCCACCACCACCATCGCTCTAAGCGCATCTCAAACTTCCAACACAATTCCGATCCCACCACCACCACCATTGCGACCAAGCCAAGTAAGCCATTACAATGCTGCATTCAAAGCATACCAACAATTGCTCCAACAATATCAAACAATTCAGCAAGCACCTATAGCCACACACGCTTCTCAAGCTTCACGGCAAAATCAAGCTCAAACATCGCTGCAACAACAACAAGCACAACAAGCGGCACAAGCCCAAGCTTTGTTGCAACAACAACAATGAGCTACACAAGCTGCACAAGCTGCACAAGCTGCACAAGCTGCTCAAGCTGCACAAGCTGCACAAGCCGCACAAGCCGCACAAGCTGCTCAAGCTGCACAAGCTACACAAGCTGCTCAAGTCGCACAAGCCGCACAAGCTGCTCAAGCTGCAAAAGATGCCCAAGATGCCCAAGCACGAGTGCAAGCACAAGCGCAGTACTTTGCACAACAACAAGCAGCCCAACAACTCGCATATCAGCAAGCATTAGAGCAATACCAAGAGCAACAAGAAGCAGCACAACAAGCCCTAGCTGACCAACAACAAGCATTGTTGGACCAACAACATCAAGCACAACAACAAGCTCTATTAGCGCAACAACAACAAGATCAACAACAAGCGTTGTTGAAAGCATACATGGCACAACAAGCAAACATTCCACCCATTCAAACACCCACTCCGCCCCCCCAAAACACCTTCATTCCACCTCCTGATCCACAATTCGATGTCACCGCACAAATAAAATTTATGTCACAACAAGTGCTTGACCTTCAATCAGGAAGGACACCAAAACCACAAAAAAACCTATTCCCTTATCCATTTGATAGGAGCGTAGAAATGAAACCGTTCCCAAAAGGGTTTGAGATCCCTAAATTTGACAAATATCGCGGAACAGGTAACCCTGAAGATCACATCAGGGAATTCCAAGTACATTGCATGGAGGTGGCTTACGACGAAACATACTTGATGAGATTATTCCCAAGAAGCTTGGCTGGAAACGCTATTGATTGGTTTTCTCAACTTTCTGGAATCAAAAAATTCCAAGAAATCATAGATTCCTTCATACATAATTATTCCTTCAACACTCCGATGGAGGTTAGCTTATAGGAATTATCATCTCTCAAACAAGGGAAAAGTGAATCATTCAGTGCTTTCTTACAACGATGGCAATCCAAAGCTAATCAAAGCAAGTGGTCCATGCCTGAAGAACAACAAGTGGGAACTATCATTGCGAATCTTGATGGGCCCTTGGCCTTCCACCTCAAAGTGCAAAACATCACCACTTACGACCAATTGATCCCTAGGGCACTCAATATCGAACGAGCCCTTGCCACACAGGGAGAAACTTCATCATATCAAGAAGGTCGCTCATCATCCAATTATCATGACAAACCACGAACATGGGCAAAGAATCGTAATGTATCCAATGATGGTGTCGTTGACGCCAAAGTTGTCATTAGTGCCCCACGGAAGAACAATCTATCATCCCAACAACAACAACACCAAAATACCAATCAAAGCAATCGACAAGTCAATACTGTGGTCCAACCATCCCATAACCAAAACACAAACAACATTGATAATCAGGGAAGACCACAGCGAAACAAGTTCTTCCCCAAACGAAAATACACACTCCTTGGGGAACCTGCTGAAGCAATCATGAAAAGATTGGTAGATGAAAAATTGATAGCGGTCCCTACACATAATAATTATCAAGAACCATCGGTCAAGCCACCATGGTATAATGAGAATTATCTTTGTGACTTCCACAAACTCAAGGGACACACGACAAACAACTGCATGAGGCTCAAAAATCTAATTCAAGACCTCATAGATGACAAAATCATAGATGTGGAAGCACCATCAGGAAACAAAGATCTCAAGATTTACACGAATCCGATGCCGAATCATGGTAACAAAGGAAACAAAGATCAAGACAAAGGAAAAGGGGCTTATAAAAATGTCAACCACACATACGAGGGTGTTGTCGCTTGTTTAGACGAGTTTTGTGGAGTCATCACCATCAAAGGGGCCCAAGCCGATTGTGGAGTCACCACAAGAGGTGGAAAGGTTACCATTGCAGCACCATCCCAACCAAGCAGAAATTCCACATCCAATCCAAGGTCTAACCCTAGTGGCTATAATGTCTTGGATCAATTGAAAAGAACCCCTGCACATATCTCCATCATAGAGTTACTCAAAATCTCATCTGCACACAAAAAGATTCTAGAAGAAGCTTTGGCGTCATCTACTGTCCCCGCAGATCTAGATACAGAACAATTCCAAGCTATGGTCGCAAGTATCACCACACCTAACATTCTTACATTTTCTGAACAAGACTTCCCCACACAACCATCTCACAACCGTGCACTTCATCTGGAGGTGTACGTAAATAAAAAGAAAGTCAAGAGAGTCTTGGTGGATGGAGGTGCAGGCTTAAATATTTGCTCCTTAAAGCTTCTAAAGAATTTGAACATTTCAGAGGATTCAATTGACAAAGGAAAAGGCATCACAATAAGAGCATATGATGACCAGGAAAGGGTATCCCAAGGCACCATTCAGCTTCCTGTCCAGGTTGGACCCGCCATCATGCAAACCAACTGTCAGGCCTTGGACCTCGATTTACCATACAACATTCTCCTAGGGCGACCATGGATACATGCAATGCAAGCTGTAGCTTCAACCTTTCATCAATGTGTGAAATTCACACATGAAGGTCAAGAGGTTACTATCCATGGAGATCCTGAGCCATTTTCCTACTGCAAAAATCTAGAGGCAAAATACTACAAGATCCCGCAAGTACCCAATAACGATGAAGGCCCATCAACACCTTACGTGGATCCCGCCACTCTCACTTCTGTGACAGAGACACCCCCCACCCCCGCCATCCCCGCCTTTTCTGATATCAAAGTCATAATACAAGATGATGGTTGTGGAAACTATTCAATGCCTAAGAATGCTTTTGTAGTAGGAGAGCTACCACAATCTCCTAGATCAAGAGGACGACCACAATCACAAGAAGCTTCAACATCTCAAGGATCCTATGAACGAAACCCCACCTTCACAAGTGCAGGAGATCTTGGTCAGGAAACATTAGAGGGGGACCTATCTCATCTCCTTTATCGAGATGATATACCGGCAGTTGAATTGCCTATGGATGAACGAAACAAAGGTATGAAGATGATGCTCTTGATGGGCTATAACCGGAACCAAGGGTTAGGCCAAGATAATAACGGGCGTGTAATACCCATTATACCTGAGAAGCAAATAAAAAATCTTGGCATTGGTCATCCTACTCCTAAGGTAACTGTACTTGGTCGAGGTGCCCAGGATAGACGGAACCGAACGCCTCCTCAGGAATCTGTAGCTACTCCAAAATCCTCCATGACTTTAGGAATGCCCACTGATTTAACTGAGTCACCAGAAATAGGATTACCTTTGTTGTTTGAGGATACTAATGTCCTTATGATTAGCACCTTGTCTTATGAGTCTGAAATCCAAAGCAATGAAATCCGATTAGTCTATCCCCAACTGATTGATTACGACCAACGAGGACCACCAATTCTTGACATGTTTGAAACGATGAGGCGCTCTCAGAATTCATGGGACTTAGGGATGACATTCCATGTGGGGATCATAAGGCAGGTTTTATCATAGAGCTGGATACACATGCATACTATGGAGAAACGATTGAATCCCTCAGTCGCAAAAATAAAAAATTGAGAATAATCTCCAAGTCCTTGAGTGAAAACCACCTTGTGGCACTCTCCGACTCTAAAAAAGTAAAAAGAAAGGACGCATCCAATGGTGAAAACCTCTCTGAGGCGCCTGAGGATGGGGGATTCAATCTTCCTCTTACAGCTATACACCAAGAAAAGTCAGCTATGCTAGCAGAAAAGTGCAACCCCATCAATCTGGGAACACAAGAAACTCCTCATATTACATTCTACGCTGAGTCATTATTATGCAAAGAACAGGAGGAGTTGGCTACCTTCTTAAAGGAGAGGAAGATAAATTTTGCATGGACCTATGCTGATATGCCAGGATTGGATCCAGAGGTAGTGGTTCATCACTTGGCAGTCTATCCTGAAGCTAAACCTGTAAAACAGAAGTTGAGAAAGATGCACCCACAGATTGCTCTATTAGTCAAGATGGAACTCCAGAAACTACTAGATGTGGGATTCATACGAACGATTGCCTACCCTGAGTGGGTCTCCAATCTAGTACCGGTTTCAAAACCAACTAGGGGCATAAGAATCTATACGGACTTTAGGGACTTGAACAAGGCTTGCCCAAAAGATGATTTTCCGTTGCCTAACATTGATATGATTGTAGACATGACCGCGGGGCATGAGATGCTTTCCTTGATGGATGGATTTTCAGGCTATAATCAGATAAGAATTGCAGAGGAAGACCAACATAAAACATCTTTCACTTGTCCTTGGGGCACATACTGCTGGAACGTAATGCCATTCGGCTTAAAGAATGTCGGGGCCACATACCAAAGGGCCATGACACTAATATTCCATGACATGATCCACAAAACAGTTGAGGACTATGTCGATGACATCTTAGGAAAATCCAAAAAGAGGAAGGATCATATATCAGTCTTGAGTGCTATCTTTGACAGACTAGAAGAATACAAGGTTCGTTTGAATCCCAAGAAGTGTGTCTTTGGCGTACAATCAGGAAAGTTGTTGGGCTACATAGTGTCAATGAGAGGCATTGAGATTGATCCGGCAAAGGTGAAAGCAATACTTGAAATGGAAGCTCCTAGGACATTGAAACAACTGAGAGGTCTCCAAGGCAGGCTTCAGTCAATTCGCAGGTTCATAGCACAATTAGCAGACAAACAAATCCCTTACTCTCACTTACTCCACAAGGGGGTAACGTACAAATGGGATGAAAAATGTGAACAAGCCTTCAACAAAATCAAGGAATATCTGTTAACACCTCTAGTACTAAGGCCTCCAATTCAGAACAAACCATTGATCCTTTATATCTCAGCAACTGCAGCAGCCCTTGGTGCTCTCCTAGCACAACATGATGAAAATGGAATAGAAAGAGCCATCTACTACATCAGTCGTACAATGGTGGGCCATGAGTTAAACTATACATTCATTGAAAAAGCTTGCCTAGCAGTGGTGTTTGCATCCCAAAAATTCAGACACTACATGTTGGCACACAAGATCAAACTCATAGCTAAAATTGATCCCTTAAAGTATCTTCTTTCAAAGGCAATGCTTACGGGAAGAATGGCTAAGTGGGTAATGATATTATCAGAATATGACATTGAGTATGTGGAGCGCAAGGCAATCAAGGGACAGGTCATTGCAGACCAACTGGCAGACACACCTATCTATGCGGAGAACCCACTTGTTTCAGAATTTCCAGATGAATCCATTTTCAACATTGACATAGCTACTCATTGAAAACTATACTTTGATGGCTCCTACACACAACATGGGTCAGGAGCTGGTATCTTCTTCATCATTCCACAAGGATTGTATACCAAGATCATACAAACTAGCATTCCCTTGTACCAACAACATTGTAGAATATGAGGCTTTAACTATAGGTCTCAGGATAGCAGTACAGTGGAACATTATGACATTGAAGGTATATGGAGATTCACAGCTTATCATAAATCAAGTGAACAATGAGTACCAAACAAAGGATGATAAGCTAACTCCATACAAAAGGCTGGTGGAAAATCTAAAGGAATCTTTTGTTGACATCACATTCGAGCAAGTACCAAGAACCAACAACAGAGCAGCAGATGCAATGGCAACTATTGGATCACTCTTAGAGATCCCTCGAAATGTTCTGAAATATGACTTCTTAGTAGAGCAGCTTCTCGTACCAGCATTCAAGGTACCAGAGTCAAAATTTGTGGGCAAAATCGTTGGTCCGAACGATCAGTGGTACCAAGACATTTACACATACCTTAGGATAGGTATCATTCCTGCCGATTTGCGTTCAAGCCTTAGGCGAACCTTTATCAAGAAAGCATCTCATTTTGTCATTTTAGGAGAAACCCTATATCGTAGAAGCATAGAAGGAACCTTACTAAGATGTCTTAACCCTGAGGAGGCTTCGGCTACCCTAATTGAGGTGCACAACGGCATCTGTGGTTCTCATTTGAGTGGCATGACCTTGGCTAAGAAATTGCTGAGGAGTGGGTATTACTAACCTACCATGGAAAGAGAGGCACATGAATACGTCAAGAAGTGTCTACAATGTCAGCAACATGGGGACCTCATCCATGCTCCAACTCAAGAGCTTCATCCAATCGTCACACCATGGCCCTTTTCACAGTGGGGACTTGATCTCATTGGGAAAATCACACCCACCTCATCCAATGGCCACAAATTCATTATAACTGCAACTAAGTACTTCACCAAGTGGGTTCAAGCCATACCTATGACCTACATAATAGGAAAGCATATCTCAAAGTTCATCCTGAACTATCTCATATGCCGCTATGGTGTTCCACAAGCCATTATCTCAGATAATGGGACACCATTCAAAAATTAGGAAGTCTGTGACCTATGTGATAAATTCAAAATCCAACATCGCTTTTCCACCCCGTACTATCCCCAAGGCAATGGCCAAGCAGAAGCTACAAATAAAACCATCCTCAAAATCCTTAAGAAAACAGTCAATGATGTAGGTCGTGACTGGCATTTGCAGCTTAATCCTACCCTTTGGGCTTACCGAACTAGCATCCGCACACCCACTGGTGCCACACTATTTTCCTTGGTCTACGGATCAGAGGCCATCTTTCCCATTGAGATCAAGCTACCATCCCTCAGAGTATCATTTGCCAAAATGCCGGACTGAGGGTATCAGAGTTTCAAAGGCTGGATGGTTTGGGCTGTTGGACAAGCGGCCCGATACGGATGCTTTTAAACTAAATACGTAGGGTGTCGAGGAATAGACTTCGAAAGGAGCTACAACAAAGAAAATCAGGAAATTAGAACTTTCGGGTGGGAGGGTGGTGATAAAAAGAGATAAAGAATGTCTTGAACTAAATGGCTAGAGACAGTTCAGACAATTGCATTTGGGACCCTTTGTCATCACCGACAAGCTTCCCACAAATTAGGAGTTTATCCAGGTTATGACACAGAAGGAGAACCCCTGAGGGAACCAATGAATAGCTCCACATCTCAAAAAGTTTTATGCCTAAATCTTTCAAGGTATAGAACCAAAAAATCAAAAATCATAAAAGAGATCCTAAAGTAGTTGCCGGCAAAACACGGGAAGCGAGGCGTCTTGGTGACAACAAAAATCAAAAATCAAGAAAGCGATAAAGAGAAAAAAGAATTGTCCTCTAAGGTAAAAAACCACTTTGGTGGCATTTTTGGGAAAGTACCTTGGTGAAAACACGGCAAACAAAGCCCTTGTGTAATAAGCACTTTCCATCCACGGACCTTTCTGACTTGTTCATCATCATCCCTCCATTTCCTTCCATCATCCATCACATTAGGGTCTCCATCAATCGCATCCATTTGCATCACGCACCATACTTGGTCTTCCATTTTGTGTCATGATCCATCCCTGGTACTTTACTGGTACTTAAAGGTCAGGTTTGTCCCACGCCTATGCTCCAGTAGTCTATGTACCTCATCTTTGGGGGAACTGCGTTCTCATCGGGGATGGATTTGTGTATGATCTTAAAGTCCGACAAAATCAAAAATCCAAAAAATGAGAGAAAATCGAGAAAATTCAAAACATTCAAAACATATCAAAATCTAAAAAGCAGGTCAAAAGTCGATGAGTCAAAAAGCAGAGTCGTCTTGTCGAACTACATCATCTCTAAGCTTGAACGTAGGCAAGGTTGATCTTTGATCACCCCCCGAGACATTTAGGTCAGTCCTATAGAAGTCTGTCATAATAAATTGACATCCCATCATGTACATCTTCATTTATGCATCCCGGTCAAGTTTGTGATTAAACTTCGTGAGAGATCTGAGTGTGCCTTAGCATTAGGCAAGGAGCCCAATGTTGTTGATCCCAGCCCACAGGGCCCCTGGGATAGGTCTTTAGGTTAGTCTCTTGGTCAAAATCTCAGAAAATCTCAAAACATTGGAAAATTGAAAATCAAAACATTTGAAAATCTCAAAAATACCAAAAACAGCCTCAAAACATTGCAAAACTCCAAAAACATCCAAATATTTGAAAAAAAAATCCATCCACCTCATCTCGCTTACATTCGCAATAATCAATCATCCATAATAAATCATCATCACCCTCAACCTTTGGTAAAACAGTCGGAAACAAGTCTAGCAGTCAAATGTGAAAACCTAAACTGTCAAAATCTCAAGTATAGGTCAGTCAGCAAGCAAGTTGGTCAACTCTTTTCTTATCAATGGCATATAAATCATAAATCAATTTCATCATCGTTTGATAAAAACATGTCCTAGGATCCGTTCTGACAATGGGCACTTTTATCAAACCAACCACTTTGGGTAAACAAAACGACGTGTCATTAACATGTCCTAGGATCCGTTCCGACAATGGACATTATCTTTTGGCAATAAGTTTTGGCCCCCATCTTTCGAAACATCATTTCTCTTGGCTAACGGTACGAAGAACATTAGTTTGTTTGCTCACTTACTTTATCTTGTTTGATTTATCTCATTGTGCTCATTCCAAGGACCTCTCGATGATGTCCGAACGAAGGATTTAGAGAGATAGGAATGGGGCAACGATCATTATCTTTTGTCTGCTGTGCTTGTTGGATATCTTTGTAATATAACCTTGGTCATGCGTGCTTTTGTTTAGTCTATAGCAAGGGTGTTTTAAGTTTCTTGTTGACCACATAGAAAGGCTCGCCTTCCTATGTTTTGGTCCGAGATATTTGAAATATCTGAACTATTTTCTAGACAGGGTTCCGTATGTCAGGTGTGAACAAGAATACTCCTATCTAATTTGTCGAGTCAAAGTCCATCACACTAGGTACAACGCCATCCTGGTTCTGATACCTTGATGCATCGTACTACGTGTATTATCAAACATAAGGAAATTTCCCTTTGAAAATCCCAACTCCACGGCAAGTAGTCATCATCATTTGCATGATCATCTCATTCTTTCATTCTTCTATCACATTCTTCTATCTTTACTAACATTTCTATCCCAGTTGGTACATGAAGCTACCCATAGCTAATGAATGTCCATTCATCTACATCAACCACTCCTCTCGCATTTTATCGCGATTTTGATTGGCAATTGGCATTCCCATTCAACATCTCGAGGGGGCAATATACCAGTGCAATTCTTCTCACTGGGGCAATAGTGGGGCATCCGAAAAATCAGAATTTTTTTTATTTTGATCACTACAAGATCATTCTTTGAATCAATGCAACAAGTACATTGCTTCAAAGAGGGGCAAAATGTAGACACGCAAAATGTACAAGTTGACATTGCGCATCTAAGTCTGACTACCAACATCATTTCATCCTAAATCATTCCCCGACCTAGCCATTTAATTGAATATCTTTATTTGATTAAATTCATTTGTTTTCTTCTCTTAATTAAACAAATAATGTGTTTAATTAAGTCTCTTAAATCATTCTCCATCTCTTTTAATTAAATAATTAATTTTATTTAATTAATTAAATCTCTAAAGTCTATCTATTAAATTGAATAAATTAAAATCTTATTTAATTTAATCTTACTTCAATCTCTTTAATTAAATAATCAAAACATGTTTATTTAATTAAACTCATTAAATCATTTCCTCTCTTGTTTGATTTAAATTAATCCAAAAATCTAAGTCAAAACAAGTCAAACTTCCTAATCTTCATTAAATTGATCAAATCTTGATTAAATCTAATCTAATCTTCAAAATCCTCTAGCTTTTCCCACTTGCACAAATAAATCAATTTATTGATTTATTAAATCTTCATTTTCCCTCAACAAAGCATCTTTTGGAGGAATATTCTTCTATTTCAAATTCAAAATTTGAATGGCATGTCCTTCCAACATGTCATTTACTCTCTCTTACAAGTCCTTCCAACAAGGCATTTACTTCTTCTTACATGTCCTTGCCTTGAGCCAAGTGGCATTTAATGCAATTTTCTTTCCCCCTCTTACATGTCTTTTCTCAAAATTCAAATTCAAAAATGCATTTATTGGCACATTTGTCAAAACTTGCTCATTCCTCATCCAATCACATTTGGACAAGTGGCATTTTTCCATTGGCCAAATCTTTGTCCCACATTGCTCTATTTTGGCTTTGTTTCCATTTCAACATTCTATAAATAGAATGCTTCACCATGCATTTATCATCCACAATTATGCAAAGTTATTATGCACAAATATCTCTCAAATTCCATCCATCTTCTTAACTAGTTTATTGCAGATTTTGGAGCTCATTGAGGGACTTATCAAGTGGATCAATCATCTTCAATCAACATTTGCATTCAAGGAGTTGGGAAAGGGAAAATCTCCACACACCTATTTGCACCAACTCCCCCATGGGATCAAGTGTTTGCATTCTAAATTAGGATTTCATACTTCCATTATGTTCTTCATTGTTTTCTTTGTTTTATTTCCTATTTTTAGCTTTGTGAATGGATTTCATGGGGAATCATTGTTCATGCTTACAAGATGACTCTCTAACATTGTTTGTTGTTGTGTTTTTGTAGGCACTTCGAATTGGGGTTCACAGATAGTAATATTAAGTTTTTGAGGTCTGATAATGGAGGGGAATATTGTTCTAAAGAATTTGATGAATTTTGTAAGCATGTAGGAATTATTAGAAAACTACTACTCCTTACACTCCTCAACAAAATGGAGTGGCAGAAAGGATGAATTTGACAATTATGGAAAGAGCCAGAAGTATGTTAAATAGTTCACAACTTGAAAGATGCTTTTAGGAAAAAGCTATAAGTACTGCTTGTTACTTGTTGAATAGATCTCCTTGCAAGGCTCTTGAAATAACACCTTATGAATTGTGGACAGGTAAGAAACATTTTGTTTCACATTTAAGGGTATTTGGTTGTGAGGCTTATGGTGGTACTTGTAAAATCCATGGCCATTTCCATAAGTTTTTCCTTCTAAGCCTTTGAGTTTCCAACATTTTGTCTACTTAGGGTTCAAAAATTGCATGAAGGGCTTAAACCATTATATCATAAAACCCTAAACCCTTGTTTTGCTTTTTGTTCTATTTCATCATTGGATTTTTGTGCTAGCTTAGCCTTGTCCCTTTAAGTTGCAACCTTGTGTCATTGGCTCGTTGTTTGCCTAGTTGCAAACCCTTCTAATGTTTTGTCATTTTCCTAGGTCGCAGGCTTAAATTTTTTTCTAACCTAGGTTGCAGGGTTTTGAAGTTTTGTAACTTCCCAACTTGGCAATCTCTTTGTTATTAGCAAGTTACGGGTTTTCCTAACTTTGCAACCTCCGACATGAGGTTTTGTAGTTCAAATTTTGGGCGACTTAGCAATCTCCTTGTTATCAGTGGTTCCTGGTCATTTGAGTTACAACTTATGTCTAGGAAGTTGTGTGTTCACCAACCCCTTTACCTTGCCCTTCCGGTTGCCACCCCATTTGAAATATTTAATCTTTTCCTAAGTCGTGGGCCAAAATATTTTGTCTCCCTAAGTCTTATGTCCTAAGTCATCCCCCTTTTAAGTCATGACTTATACACATGTGCGTATTAAAATTTTAAATGTGAAAGTGGGCCCTTGATTGAATGGAGGATATCAAAGTGAAATCATTGAATGCATCCTAGCCGCTCCCTGTGCACCCTGCTCAATTAAAATAATGCTTTCTGAAAAGTAGTGGGGTTAGCAGGCTATGGACAAGTGTATGATTGTAGGTGTGGGGCTCAGTCTCCACTAACATGCCTGATGTTAAGATTTTTTGATCTAACGGTGGATATGCTTCACTGAGATTTGATCGCAGTCATTCCCCACTCACCCTGCTTGAATAAAATAATGATTTTTGAAAAGCAGTGGGGTTAGCGAGTGGATGAATGTGGATTCTCCTGTCGTATTCTGGAGGGATGGTGGTGCCCA
Organism: Sequoia sempervirens; assembly: GCA_007258455.2. Lineage (NCBI taxonomy): Eukaryota > Viridiplantae > Streptophyta > Pinopsida > Cupressales > Cupressaceae > Sequoia > Sequoia sempervirens. Next base: position 599,376,718 of record VDFB02281492.1, on the reverse strand, counting down.
CAGTTTGAATGGTTAGCTCTCTAGATTGAAAAATATTATTGGTACGATTTTGTATGACTCACATCGTTGATGTGAGTCATGCGATGTTATAATGGTGATGATCTAACAGCCCAGATTTAAAGCAATTAAATATGACAACTGGGGGGTTTTAAATTTTTGTGCAATGAGGATTAACCGTTAGATCTTAGCGCAATTGGGATTGATCAACGGCCACAGTTCAAATTCTTATTTTTCTAATAGCTAGTTGCACCTATTCTCAAATATTGTATGTGCAGTAATGGTGTATCTTTTTCTTAGCTACCAGATCGATTCTAGGTGGCTTATGATCGCATTCTTGCACTTCTTCCAAGATTGAAGTGATTGCTAAGCGACACCATTTATTCCTTAAAGTGTTGTATTGGTTATAGTCTTTGTCAGGATGTGATGATTTTGTTCTGATCATGGATTTCTCGAGGGTGCCATGCCTATTTTCTAAATTCCATCAATGTTGGGGTGTGCTCGAGGTGTAAGGAGCCTTTATGGCTGGTTGTTGCTCTGATTTTGGGGGAATTCTTCATGTTTGTGATCTAATTGGATTTAATCCTTTCTGTAACTCTGATTGAGTTAGGGTTATGGTCTGAATTCAAATTTTGAGTTATTCCTGCACTATAAAGGCAAGTTTTGTTGGTTTTTTACCATTCAGACTTCTACTCTCCAACCTGAGTGGTCTAGTGTAGTGTTTCCCTACCAAATTTTGTTTCTATGCTTTTTGTAATTCTTTTCTTTGAGTCAAGTTGAATAGCCTAAGTCATTTGGACATAGATAGGGAATGTAATGAGCTATTCATTGTAATAACAATAGATGGCCTCCATACAACATTTGTATCCTACTTCTTTATATAAGTCAATTTTTATATTCTCCAAATATTGTATGCATTATCTTTTGAACCAATATAATCAAGGGTTGTGTTGATGCTTCAAACATATTTGTTGTTTGAGTTATTTTTATGTTTTCCTATCATTCAAGGAGTGGTGTAATTGCTTTCATAGAGATAACGAGGGTATTGTAGTGTAGTGTGGATGACTAAGTAACATGTTGATTGTCCTTTTGTTGGTTTCCTGTTGCAAGGTAGTAGGGTTATGAGAATCCATGGTTGGTTTGTTGTAGGAGTTTATTTCATTCCTGACTCTGTGTGGATTAGACACTGGTCAAGGAGATTCACAAAGTATGAAGCTAGGGCAGAATCAAATATTTTAATTCAAAAAAAAATCCCGCTTTCTTAGTTTAGATTTGCTTTCATGTTCGACCTTTCCATACTACCACAAGTCACTACTAGTAGGGAGAGTTGTGTAGATGATTTATCCCATTGAATTCCTTCCACCATTGTAGTGTGATGATCTACATTAATGTATAAGGATACCCACCTTGGTCTTGCAGATCCTAAAGTGTAGAGGAGAGGCTTGCCAATTACTCCTCTCCTATTCATTGGAAATTGACCCAAGGTCTCTGATAATAAGGAGTAGCTACCCTTTAGGAGATGCTAGACCATCAGCCAGAATCCCCAACAGCTTATGTTCATGCACCTAAAGAAAAATGAAATAAGTTGAATCCAAAAGCTGAAAACTACGCTTTCATTAGATATGGTGATAATGTAAAAGGTTATAAATTATGGAATCTTCTAACCAAGAAAAATATGTTTGCTATAGATGTGATTTTTAGAGAGCTTAGTGTTATTTCCAATCTTGAACAGCCAAAGAAAAAAGATAAGGAAAAGAGAGTGTATTTTTAAATTAAGCAAGAAGATGCACCTCGGGAGGAACAAAGAGTTGGACTTGAGGATGAGGAGGAAGAAGATGAGGTATCAGATGAATTTACTAATCAAACTAAAGAACATGAGGAAGAAAATTAGGAAGAGGTTGAGCAAGATCAAGAATAGCAAGAGCCTCATACTCATATTCTCAGAAGATCCACAAGACAACAAAATCCAGTCAACAGGTATAACCCACCTGATTTTTGTTATATTTTTTCTTTGTTTTGTACTGACAATGAACCTAGATCTTTTAGGGAGGCTCTCTCTTTAGAAGAAAATGAGTCTTGGTTGTAGGCCATGTAGGAGAAGATGATGGCTTTGGATAAAATTGTAACACCTAGGATCTTGTTAGTTTTCCCAAAGGAAGAAATCCCATCGGATGTAAATGGGTATTTAAAAAGAAATTTTGAGCCGATGGTCAATTAGAGTGGTATAAGGCTAGATTAGTGGCTAAGGGATACTCTTGAGAAAGGGAGTTGATTTTTGTGAAATTTTCTCTCTTTTTGCTAAATTAACTTCTATTAGATTATTATTATCTATTGTTGTTGCTTGTGATTTTGAAATAGAGAAAATAGATGTTAAAACTACTTTCTTGCGTGGGGATCTTGAGGAGGAGATTTATATGCAACAGCTTGATGGTTTTGTTGTGAAGGGAAAATAAAAATTGGTTTGCAAGTTAAAAATATCCCTGTATGGTTTGAAACAGTCACCCAGGATGTGGTATCAGATCTTAGGAGTGAAGAGGATCATTGTGTGTACATTAAGGTTATTGATGATCAAATCCTAATTATTATCTTGTATGTTGATGATATGTCTTTTATTGGTAACAACAAGGTGATGATTGGTGAGATCAAGAAATAGCTTTCTGGCACATTTGATATGAAGGACTTGGGGGCTGCAAAATACATTCTTGGGATGGAAATCAACAAGGATCAGAGTCACAAAAAGCTTTGGTTAATTCAGAATGATGATTTTGAGGATATGTCTAAGGTTCCTTATGCTAGTGATGTTGGTAGTTTGATGTATGCAATGATTTGCACTAGACTAGATATAGCCCAAATAGTGGGAGTTCTAAGCAGGCTTATGTCTAACCTGGGTAAAGAGCATTGTATTTTTGTTAAGAGGGTATTTAGATATTTGTGAGTTACTTTTGGTTACTATTTTCTTTATCATGGTATTGATAATGTGGTCAAGTCATTGGACATACATGGATTTATTGATGCAAATTGGGTAGGTGACTTGGATAGTCAAAGGTCCACCAGTGGGTGTTTACTCTGTTTGAAGGAGCAGTGAGTTGGATGAGTAAAAGATAGCCTATGGTTTCTACCCATGTTTCTAAGGAGGCAGTATGGTTACAAAGGTTGTGTGTAGGTATTGGTTTTGATTGTAGGATAGTTCAGATTGGTTGTGATAGCCAGAGTTCAATTCATTTAGCCAAGAATTTTATGTATCATGCCTAGACAAAGCATGTGGATGTAAAATACCATTTTGTTTGAGAAATGGTTGCTAATGGATAAATTGAGTTGAAGAAAATTGACACTGAGGTTAATGTTGTAGATTATCTTACCAAACCTATGAACACAGATAAGTTCATTTGATGCAGAGAGGCCACGGGCCTTGTTTCTTGTACCTAGTTGATTCAATGATGGTGTGATTCCCCTAGCTCTTGCAAGGTATTTGACAAGTGGGAGAATGTTGGGAATCAAGGTGTCTCAACCTTGGCAATTCTTAAGTTATTCATTTATTATTACTTTAGTTTTTTCCATAGATAAATATCATTTATGTTATTAAATAATTGTGCTCCATCAAAAGGGGCATGATATTTTGAGTTGGAACATTTTCCATAAGTCATTACCTTCAAAAATAAGTTATTAGTTATCAAAAGAGTCCCACTTAGTGGTATAACATGGAAAGCCTATTTTTAAGGATGTTATGATAGATTATATGACAACTGTAAGGGCTAAAAGTGGGGGATATCATTTTGGATGTGAGAATCAGCTATGACACATGTAAGAGAATATTTGAATAAGATATTGATGGTTTATGATGCATGTAAGAGCATCTCCTATTTTCTAGGGATTCTAATGACAACTTGTAAGAGGGTGTAATGTCATGTAAGAGTCCACATTTAGCATGTAAGGGTTCAAATGGATTTTTACCATGGTATTTCCTAACCTTGTTTTGACCCATGGTAATGTTGTATGGTGGTATTTTGAGCCCCTGTGAGTCTATATATTGAGGGGTTGAGATGAAGACACTATGAGATGTTTTATAGGTAAACAGATGCTATCAGATTGAAGGTTGGAGAGGAGTTAGAGTGGATGTATTGTAACCTTATTTTGTTGATAATACAAGCTATTCATCTCTTCTTTGGTCAATTTTTTTCTCGAAAGGGTTTCTCCATGTTAAACATTGTGTTATGTGTTCAGCTTTATGTTCTTGTATTTCTTTGTTATTTTTTATCTAAACTCCATATGCTTAACACTATTAAATTTGATTTACAATTGTTCTAAGCTTCTATTATTTTTGTTCACCTATCATTTTGTAACAATAAACCCTCCCCTATGAACTTGAGGTCACAAGGACATCCTTTTCCCAAGGACTACCTACATACCCACCTCCAAACAAGATTGAAGTCACATGTAGTTTTCCTTATAAGGTCTCTCTCTCAAGGAACATACACTTGAAATTCCTACACAAAACCCCTCGTCCAATTAATAAATAAGGGTAATACAATTCTCCACCCAAGGGAAGTTAATTAAACACGAAGTTAGATACACATTAATATTGTCTTGTGCTAGAGAATAAGGATTGGCTAAGTTTTCCAATAATGTTATTATCCAATATATACCTTCAAACATTAAGATCCAAGCATACTAAGGTACAAAGTTGTTAGGCATTGATAAGAGTGCATGTCCCTATAAGTAGAAGGACCAAAATATTGTTTTGATTAGAGGTAAAAAAATGGGTTTTGAAGGGTCCCAGAACCCTATACAAAAGAAGATAGCTAATACACAAAAGATCATCAATAAGCATAATCAGCCCAACAACAACAAGCTATTAAAATGAAAACTCGCAAACCACCAACAACCCAACAACAACCACTTAACAGATTAACATGACAACACATGCTGCAAAAGACACACAAGCAAGGGATCGAAGCCCAGAAACAACCTGGTTTTATCTGGGACCAGAAACCCCACCAAATTTTTGACTATAAAAACTACCTGAAACACTCAGGCAACAAAACAGCATACCTAACAAAAGGAAAGGAAATCTAATGGTACAGACCACCATTAAACCCAACCTCCTAATCAAAAAAAGTAGCACACAAGAGGAGAAACACCCCTTGAAGCACCCAAGCACACCACAGACCAACTCCAAGTCCACCTCAAGAGGAATGAGCTCCCCTCTATAGGAGAGGAAGTTGTGAGAACCCAAAACACCAAGAGCGCACCTCTCTAGAAACCTCAGGCTCCACCTACATAGGAGAACATCCAAAGGAAACCAGAAAAGAGGACTTTCATCCACATCCACCACACCCACCTCCAACTCAATAGGAAATGGCTCCTAACCATGAAGAGTTGCCTTCTCCTCAACAGAAGACATAGAGCATAGGAAATGGAAGAAAATCATGGCTCCAGAAGATTGAGGAACCACACCATCCTTTGGCTAAGAATTCAGGGGCTCCAAAAGAGAGACCTCACCCAAACTAGCATGAAACCCCAAGGGAGCAAGAGGAAAAGGCATTCAACTCCACCATCTCCCAATAGGCACCACTGAAACACCATCATCAAAAACACTTTCCTCAGAAGAGAAAACCCATAATGGGTACCCAAAAACTCTATAAGAAATCCCATGAGACAAGACCAGACTCCAAGAGCCCAACAACTCAAGCAAGCCACACCTGGCACAAAGTCAGCCAAAGATAAGGATGCCAAGGAACCGTTGTTCGCAAGAGAAACCCCGTCCAAAACACATCCACATCTTCAATAGGCTCCAATGACGGTACCAACAGGCAACCCACAATGCTATTCCAAGAAAGGAACTTGCCACCACGAGAGCCATCTCAAGCCTAAGATCAAAGGTCCAAGAAAAGGAGCATATGACAAAAAGAAGAGGCCAACCTCCACTCCCATCAAACAAGTCCCTAACGCCCAAGAAGCCAAATGCTTCCAACGAGCCCAACACCACCATGGAAACAAGAGATTCTCCCAACATCCACGTAAGCCCAAGGTTAACCAAAGGAACCAAGGGCACCACCAGCCAAGAAACATCTTCGTAGGAAATAAATAGGTGAGAAACACCATCAAGAAGCATAAAAACCCCACAAAGAGCCACAGAGAAGTAAAAGGACTTCCCCTTGAAGGGGCTAACCCAAGGCAAACAATAGGGCAGATGGAAACCACACCCATCACCAATAAGAAACTCCCTCACAAACCCAAAAGAGGGCCATGCAACAAATCTTGGATTACACCCAAGAACCCCGCGTCCAAGCCCATGCAGCAAAAGAACTTTTGGCCACCACCAAAGCACATCAACGCAAGCAGAGACCTTAGACCCAACCACAACACTGAGCCAAGGAGGAAATTTGAGATCCCTCCCAACTGTTCCATTGTCTTCATCGGAGTCTCCCTCCTCCCCACCTTCATTGGATTTCAAAACTCCCCTCCCGTTGCTTCCAACGTTCCCACTCTCCATAGATAACATTGTTACCATTTATCAATTATGCAAAAGTCTCACTATAAGTCCAAGTGGGATTCCATTAAAATAATATTCTATAAAATCAAGTATTGTAATCGAATATGACTTCCTCTTGGATGGAACCTAATAGGCATCAAAAAGGCCATATAACAATCCTTTGACCCTCAAAATACATATGTCCATAACTACAAACTTGCTTTAAGCATGATCAATGATGGTGTTGTAGTGAGTAGATTGCCATATGATAATGTACACTCAATAGTATAATTAGTAACTAGTAAAACTCTTAACCTTTGGATTTTATTTATCCTAATTATAACACCACGTACATCTATCATGTGCCTAGAATTTTTTGAAGACAATAGGTCTTATGATTAAGTACAGTTTGATACATACTGTAAATTATAACCATGATGATATTATATGACATGGCTCATTATAAACTCTTAATCTCACTAGAAGAGAGCTACACAATCATGTGACATAGCTCATTGTATTATTTTCATGTAACTTTTTTTAAGGAAATTGAATTAGATTATTCAACCACCCAACGTGACTATCTATATTTAAGTGTTCCATTACTTCTATTATTTAAGTAATAGTAGCATGCCCAAGATTAATAATTACATATGTTCCAATACGAAGAACATTCAGTTACATTATTAAAAGCCTAATTCATATATGCTTGCATCATTTTCAAGGAGCAATGACCTATACAATTATATTGTTTAACATCATAGAATTTCTTCTTGATTCACATATCCATTTGCATATTAGTGTTTAAAAGCACAGGTATATCATGTGTTCCATAATACATCCAAGTGAATATATGAATGTCATTATTCATGTATGCCATAATAATATATGCATCCCTCTTCATAATTATCATTGGCTCCAATGGTCTGATAATATCTATTAGAATATCTTATTTCTCCCCACAAATAAATCATATTATTCTTCTCTTATCTTCAAAGTTGTATAGTTATTATAATTTAATTGTGACTAACCAAAGTAAAGGAATAAGCACAACTTTTTCATAGTATTAAGGATTAAATCTAAGCTAATTGAAATAAGTGAATATTAAATTTATAAATGTTTCATTTCTATCTATATCAAATAGGAATTATTTTTCATACATTCCCCTAAGACCCCTACTTAGGGATCATTTCCTCCTATAAACACTATGTCATTGCACACATATAGATAAATAAAAAATAAGAGAAGCTTACTTGAAAAAAATATTTAGTGTAAGCACTCTATAAAAATCCATATTTAATCAAAATACTGACATGGCCTCCAATCATTCTAATGGTAAGCTCTGTCAAGCCATTGAACCTCGACACCATATCTCTTTCTTACCTCATTAGCTCCTAAGAACTAGAAGCCGAGAAGACTAGATTAATTTGCACTTCTAGTATTGTTAGCCTCCTATTTCATGTAAAACATGTTCCCAAGCTCTTATTTTGACAAGCGTAGGAAGGACGTTGGTGAAGTTGTGGAATTTTTCTTTGTTGGAAGACTGAGAAGTTTGTCATTGATATGTTTATTGGAAACATGAGCAATGAGTATAGCATAAGTTATACAATATGCAAATATAGTGTTGTCACTGATGTCAACATTGTGTTTTAGTATGAAGATTGATTATGAAAACCATTTTGTGTAGCATTAGCATGCATAAACATGTCAATTCAGTGCTTAGTTGCAAGAAGGTTTGATCTGATGCAGACAGTTGAAGTGGAAAATTGGCTAAGTGTTAGAATAGTGTTTTCAATGTACAAAACATCTGGTAATTTGGTCCACATTGGTCCACCTTGAAGAATCTTGCTTTGCAGTTTTAATGCAATTTTTTTGGATGTTAGAGAAGTATAAATCCATATTTCCACATTGTTTTGTCCTCTTGTGTAGAAGTTATGAATGGTAGAATATCGGGTCTACCAATGACAGTGGTTACTAGTATATGGTGTATGTTTTGGTGAGTTTTCACTTCACCATGGAATGGTATCCGGTCTTGCAAAATTGTGGGAGTATTGATAGGTTTCAGGTGCACCAATCTTCCAAGTGGCATGAAGTTTGGAGGTTTGTGTGTCCTTTTGTGGTTGAACAACTAGTGAATTTTCATGTTAGGTCACTACCAGTGCCGACCTAGTATCTTTGGGGTATTGCAGGGTTTTAAGAAGTGTTGATCTATTATAAGGGTGCTATTATAGGTTCACCCCATATGCATAACAAGTTTGAATTAAGATGTGAAGTGTTTATGTTTGGATGTTGATCTGACAAGTTATATTTTGCATGATACATCTAATTAGGCCAACCTAATTAATGTTTGAGGTTGTGATGGATATATAAATATATATATACACATTGTAGACACGTAAAATGTACATGCACTCAATCCTAATCTACTAACATCACTTCATCCTAAATCATCCCTCTGTCTAACCATTTAATCAAATAGCCTTATTTGATTAAAGTCATCATAATTCCCCTTTTAATTAAATAAATCCCTCGATTTAATTAAATCATTGTCTATATGTAATTAGCTAGGTCATTTCATCTTCCTATCTTTATTTAATTAAATAATCCATATTATTTGATTAAATTTCTAAAGTTCATATAATTAAATTAAATAAATCAAACATTTATCTAATTTAATCTAACATCACCCCCTTTGGTTAAATAAATCAAAATATTTATTTAACTAGGTCTTAATCATTTTCATCTCTTTATGATTTATTTCAACCCACAAATCTAAATCAAATAGTCAAATCACCTAATCTCCCCTTAAATTAATCAAATCCTGATTAATTTAATCCTAATCCATCAAATCCTCTAGATTTTGCGACTTGCACATGATCAATTTAATTGATTTATAAATAATCTATTTTCATTCGAAAAAGGCATCAAAGATGGAATATTCCTCAAATTTGAAATCTCCCCCCAAAAGGACTTGTCCCTTCCAACAAAGCATTTAAAATCTCTTACATGTCCTTTTCTTGAGCCATGTGCATTTGCTTCACATTTCACCTCATCCTTCAAGCCATATTTTAAATTTGAATCTCCCCCCTCTTTGCACATTCTTCAAAATGTGTTCATTCCTCAACCATTCACATGATGACATGTGGCTTCTTCTCATTTGTTGAAGATTAGTCCCACATTCATCCCTTTTGCCTCTTCTCTAATCAATCTCATCTATAAATCAAGAGCTCATCCTTCATTTGATCATCCACAATTTGAGAAAAGTTACTATACTCAAATTCATAGCAATCTTCATTCATTTCATCCAAGCATAGTTAGGTTTTTTTGAAGATTTTCAACATGGAGCTCCATTGAAGTCATCACTATAAGAATCCATCCTTCATCAAGCATCTTTATCACACCATTGGAGTTGGGAAAGGGCCAATTTTCACGTCAAATTGGCACCAACTCCCTCAAGAGATTGAGAGTTTGTTTGGTTTTAGAATAGGATTTGATATTTTGTTTCAAGTTTATTGTGTTCTTCATTTTGTTCCTCTTCTTTTACATTCAAATGAATTTCTTGAGGAATCATGATTTTAACCTTGCATTTAATCTAATAAGTCCATTGTTTCTTTTTTTTTGCAGGTGTTAGAATCTTGGTTCACACAAACACACACACACACTCACACACACACATATGTGTGTGTGTGTAAGTTCATTTTCAGTATTATGGATATGAATACATATATATATATATATGAATGATAAGTGTTGTTGATGTAAATGCAAAGCTGAGCAACGTGTTAGTGCAAATCAATATGAAGTGTAAAAAGTCTATGTATTGAGCTTCAAATGAACTATAATTCATGCATATTGTAGATAAAATTGTAACAGTTAAAATCTTGGTTGTGTGCCACCACTCTCTTCTATATTTTATTCTTTTTGTGGGTGGTGAGTCCACTAGGAAAATGATTTCATCTGCAGTGAGCAATTATGTAATATTTTATAACCGATTATAATATATTGTGAGCTAATCCTCATTGTGGTTTTTCCTTTTTTGGGTTTTCCACATAAAAAATCTAGTGTTCATGTGTTATGTAATCTTGATGATTGATTTAATGCTTTATTTTCTTACTACAAATTGAATATGCTATGTGGAATGAATTTTAAAATGTTTAAGTGGTTTCAGAGAATACTGATTCACCCCCCCTTCTCTTAGTATTTTGGGTGTTCAACAATCAGTATCAGAGCTTGGCTCCTTGGAAGAAGTATAACTACTTTGGGAAGATCTTAGAGGTTAAACACATGTTTGTTAGAATATTTCCTACTCCTTTGGAAGAGATTCCTACAGTTGGATTTACAAAAGAAGATTGCATGGTTGACATGAATGGAGAACTTAGAATGGCTCTTGAAGATCTAGAAAGTACTAAGGTGAAAATAGAGATCTAAAAGAAAATCCCAAGGAAGTAGATGAATGCATCAGAAAGTTGAGAGAGAAAATCAAGAAATTGAGAGAAAGATACAAGGAGATCAGTGAGAAGTTGAAGCAAGAAATGAAACAATTACCAGTTTGAAGGTACAAGTTGAAGAAGGAAAAAGAGTTGAAGAATGATTGAATGCAAAGGTAAGAAGTGAAACTCAAGAATGCTCAAAACTTGAACAAGAAGTTGTGAATCTGAGGTCAAATATTAAAAAAGCAAAGAGTCATGAAGAAAAATTCAAGAAGAGCTCTATCATGCTTGATGAAATGATTGAAAATCATAAAGGATCGAAGGACATAGGTGGATTAGGGTTTGAAAAAGGAGAAAGTTAAAAAATAGATCAAACACCAAATACTAAAAAAAGAACAATGAACAAAAGAAGATTGAAAATAAGAAGAACAATGGCAAGTAGATTTGGAATCAAAAGAATGAATTCAAAAGACCATTGATCAGACAACCAAATGCACAAAGGTACCCATCTTTTAATGGCTTTTGTTATTCTTGCACTAAATTTAGACATAAGGCTTTGGAATGTAGAAGCGGAATGAATAAAAAAAATCATCTTTTCTCGGTTAGTGTTTTACATGCAAAATATTTGGTTACAAGGCTAGTGAATGCAAAAATCAAATGATGAATGGCTATAACAATGGTATGATGTTTCAATCATTCAATGGCTATTGTTGTACATGCAATGTATTTGGGCATAAATCTAATCAATGCATATCTAGAATAAATGGAACTAAGCTTGTTCAAAAGAATATCATATTTTACAATTGCAATAGACCAAAACATATCTCTAAGTTTTGCATAAGCAAGAATGTGAAGAAGGATAATTTGGTAAAGAAGAATTATCTAGTACAAAAGGTTGATCCAGTAGAAACAAAGAATGAGATGGGAAAGATACAGAAAAAGAAGAGATAGAGGTTAAGGTTGAGTCTATACTAGCATCTGGTGCAAATGTTTCCTCTGGAAACTAAGTTGAGAGCTTTGGCTTAGGGGAGCATTAATGGAAAATCATTTATCCCCTACCAAAGAAATGGTGTTGATACTTCAACATGCGGATATGAGGTGTAGGTTGACATGGTTAACCTACTAAAGAAGACACTGGTGAAAAATATCTCATTGTGGAAATTCATGGAGTAGTTGAAGGTGATTGTGTGTTATGGTTAGGGTTCATCAGCTTTATCAACTGAAGCATTCAATGCGAATTAGGTCAATTTATAAAAAAGGGTTTATAAGTGATTTCACTTAACCAAAAATTCATTTGCAAATGAGAATTCGAGAGAAGAGCAATAAATAGAAAAGAGAAGCATTCCAGTGTTCTTGTGCATGAAAAACCTAACTGGAAGGCGATCAAAGTTATTTATAGTTATATCTTGCCCTAAGTTTTCTCAAAAAAATTTTAAAAGTTTGAAATGGCCACTCCATGAGTAATTGAGGTCTCAGAATGACCACGACCTAAATTCAAGAGACATCCTGGCAATTCTATGGAGAATGACCCGGACAGTGCATTTTCGAGAATTCTGTACATGGCGTACTGCATATTGAAGATCTAAGAATTTACATTCCTAGGATGTTGGAAGAAGATGATCACTCCAAGTTGGGTGATGTGTGGGTGAAGGAACTCACTGAGAATGATTCACTAAAACCTAAATTCCAGAACCTGGTGGAGAAGAAGCTCACGTATGGCAAGGTTTTTCTAACATTTTCCATGATAATACATGGGTGAAGTATGCTCTAAGCTGAATTCATGATAGATTTGTGTGGTTGGATATGCTTGGAATGATTACCAAAGAGGTAATTAGGGTTGCCACGAGTTTCTACTTAGCTGAACAAATTTCGGCATTGAAGTCTATAAAGAAAGAGGTTGTTATGGTGTTGACTAGTGCAAAGTATGATAAAAGAGCTTTAACGGTTAAGAAAACCAGAGATCCGACAGTCAAGTATGATGTCATGATGATTGGATACAAGATATATTTCTCTAATAGAGAGAACTCAATATCAACCACCGCAATAAACACTACATATGAGATGGTGGTTAATGGTATGTATTTTGATTTGTGCAAATTGTTGAGGGCACAATTAATTGAGAACATGCAAAAGACAAAAGATTCAAAGTATCCTAAGTTCAACACATTAATCATTTGTTTGTTGTTTTACTTTTTGAGGGAGCTACCTAGAACAAAGAACATAGTTTAGTCGAGGGAAAAACTAGTAGTACATCAAATCAGAGATCACCTAAGGAGGATAGGTGATGCAGATGCACAAGATCAAGCACTATGGGTTTCATTCAAAATCTTTCAGAAGAATATACAGGAAAGAGAGAGGATTCCCTAGAATATGGTGGAAAAGTATAAAAATGGCATTAATTTTCTTATTTCCAAATATTATTGCATCATACAAGCTTTGAGCCTATGACAATATGGATCCCAAAAATGGGATATGAGATTACAAAAGAAGATATTGTTGGGACTGGAGACTATATGTTGAGTCAGTCTAGGGACACCTCTAAAGAGAGGTATGGTACCTATGAGGAGAAGTCCATGCAGGTACACATGCACCAAAGACAAAAGCAAATAAAGAAGATTGTTGACAGAGTAATTGCACAAGTTGTAGAGATGGTGGGTCTAGAGGAGGATGTCGAGAAAGCTAAAGGCTTATCCAGTGCTCTAGAAGGATCATCTAGTGTTAGGAGATCCGATAGAATAGTTACCACTCCTCTGGTTGCCCCAAAGTCCTCTGGGACTAAGTTTGTCATTGGTGAGAAGAGGAAAGAGTTTGCAAGTGCTTCGATGAAGGAGAAGACAACTCTGGCTAAGCAATAGAAAGTGCTTAAGAAAGAAAAGGCCACTCCAGCAACACAACAAACAAGTCTTGCAAGGAGAAGAATAAAAACAAAAGTTAAAAGAGACAAATTTGCTAGCATTAATGTAGATGAAGAAGAAGGAGACGATGCAGAGCCTTTGATCCGGAAAAGATCTAATATGTATTTGAGGAAGATTCTAGTGGGAAGAGACAAAAGGTAGACATTGTGGACACTTACAATGAGGTTGAGATTGAAAAATAGAAAGAAGGCTATAAGATACAAATGAGGGAGAAGAAACCAAAATCTGGCAAAGGAAAAAACGCTCGAAGCAAAGAAGAAGGGTAAGCTTTCTTCTTCGGTAAGACAACATAGCCCTATGAAATTAGATGATTTATTTAATGGCATTATAGAGCATGAGATGTTAGAGAAAACTACTACTCTATATACTAAAACTAATGATGTAGATAAGGTTACTATAGAAGAGGCCCAGTTGTAAAATACTTTGTTACTTTTGAAGTAAATATGAAGAATATTGAAAAGCAATTGCTTGAGGAGTTGAGAAATGTACTATATACTAGAAGACAAGAAGCCATCGATGAAGAGGAAAAATTGAGATCTTTTTCTTTAGAGAAGATTAGTGCACCTCTTTCAGATGAGAATAAAGCCACATTGGTTCAATTGTACAATAATGAGTTATAAAAAAAGCAAAGGGTAACTACCCTTATGAGAAGGGGTTAGAATGATCTTGAGAGGCTCCGAAATGAAACAATGGAGAAGGTTGTCGATCTAGAAAAGAGATTAGGACTAACTCCAGACAGTGAAGAAGAAATGCACGATGATATGCTAGCTTCAGAAGTTAATATAACATAAGAAGCACAACAAGAAGATTCTCAACATGAGCATGACATAGAAGAGGAGAATGTGCAACATGACACTCTTCTAGATGTGGAAGAAAATGTTGTTGAAGAGAATGTTACTGGTGGTGACAGAAGAAGTTATTACCGATGATGCTCCTCTAGTGGGAGAAAATGTTGCTGCAGAATTATATCCTATAGAGGCACAAAAGGAAGATGCTCCTACAAACTGCAACTTCCCTCCTCCAGAACCAGAGAAGAATGTAGAGGTTGCACAAGGCAACCCAAAGATGAATATTCCTCCAAATAATATTGAAAAATCTATAGATGATGAGAAAAATACTATGAATGCATATGATGTTGTGGAGAAAAAGGATGAGGAAATACTAATCAATACTGAGAAAAAAGATGAAAATGAAGAAGTTAACATTAGTGACAAAGAAAAGGCTTTGAAAAGGAAGGTTGTAGAAGATAATGTAAAAACAGTTGGAGAATCTTCTTGTACATCCGGAGATTCATTGAAAAACTTGTTAATTATGCAACTTCAATTTGAACTAGTAGTATTTTCCCAACTATTACAACTTCCAATGCAACAGGGGCATGTTGACATGGATAGAATTTCTCCTTTACACAAGCTTTAATTAGGTGATGCATTCCACACCTCAGCTCAAAAATAAATCCTACAAACACATCTTAAAGAGAATAGAACTAATTGATGAAGTGGTGAAGGTGCTACAGGAGAGCATACCTAGTGCAAGCATAGATAACTCCTTATCTGGTATGGAAAATTTAATGTTTTTGCTTGATTCATTTAAAGAGTATTCTAGTGGCTTGAAGGAAAAGTTGGAGAAGGGGATAGATAAAAGGGTGAATGATAAGAGATTAATGGGCATAACAAAGAAGTGTGCCACGCACACAATAAATTTCAAAATAATCTCAAAGATGTGCAAAATTGTGTTGTGGAAGCCAAAGTGTTGTTCCAATTTTGCATGAAGTGGCCCAACTCCACTAAAAGTATAAAGGATGAGATGGACTCAATTGATTCCCAAATTGAGAAGGCATCGAGTGCCTATGATCCAACACAAGACATTGATGGGAGAAAAAGAATAGTTACAATTGAGAATCTACATGAGCAATTCTTTCAACTGCAAGTGCAAAAGGAGAAGATAATTGTGCAGTTTGATCATCTCAAGGATCTGGTGAATGCTAAATTCACACCTATCTCCAGTGCCCTGATAAGTGTAGACAAAGCAATGAAGTTAAATCTGATACACTGCACTCTAGATGATGGTGAAGAACTTCTTATGGAGTTTGAGACACAAAGTTGTATGCTTGGTCTAGCCAAGAAAGGTTGGGAAGAAGGGAAGAAGGATTGGCAAGCACACCTTGAGAAATTGCAGGTGTCAAATACCTTTTCTGCATGATTGTATTTCTTTTTTTATGCATTTCAGTTTCTTGGTCAAATTTTACTATATATATGTGGATGTTATAAGAGTTTTTCAATGAAAATCTTGATCTAATTTATTGGATACCACTCTTAGGGGGAGTTTGTCAACTTTTTGAGTTTATTACTCTCTTGTATGCATGTACATATCAGTCAGGGGGAGTATGTGAGTATTTATGTAATCTGGTATATGAGAACATGTTTTGTGTCCTTTTCCCTTGATGTCAAAGGGGGGGAATATTTTTGGAAGAGTATTTGAGGCATGTTGTCATCAATGACAAAGGGGGAGATTATTGGAAGACTAAGAAGTATGTCATTGATATGTTCATTGGCAACATGAGCATGAGTATGGGCATAAGTTGTATAATATGCAGATACAATGTTGTCATTGATGTCAACATTGTGTTTTAGTATGAAGATTGATGTGTAGACCATTTTTTCTAGCATGAGCATGTATAAACATGTTAATTCAATGCTTAATTGCAAAAAGGTTTGATCTGGTGTAGACAGTTGAAGTGGAAAATTGGCTAAGTGTTAGAATAGTGTTTTTAGTGTACAAAACATTCAGTAACTTTATCTGCAGTAATTTGATCTGCATCGGTCCACCATGAAAAATCTTGCACTACAATTTTAATGCAATTTTTTGGATGTTAGAGAAGTCTAAATCTAGATTTTCACATTATTTTTCCTCTAGTGTAGAAGTTATGAATGAGAGAATATCAGGTCTTCCAGTGACAATGGTTACCAATACATGGTATAAGTTTTGGTGAGTCGGCACTTCACCACAAAATGGTATCCAGTCTTGCAAATTTGTGGGAGTGTTGACAGGTGTCAGGTGCACCTATGTTCCAAGTGGCATGAAGTTTGGACGTTCGTGTGTCCATTTGTGGTTGAACAACTAGTGAATTTTGATGTTAGGTCACTACTGGCGTTGACCTAGTATCTTTGGGGTATTGCAAAGTTTTGAGAAGTGTTGATTTGTTATAAGGGTGCTATTATAGGTCCACCAACCTATCTTATGTGTTACAAGTTTGAATTAAAGCGTGAATTGTGTATGTTTGGATGTTGAGCCAACAAGTTATATTTTGCATGATGCATCTGATTAAGCCGACCTAATTGATGTTTGAGGGTGTGATATATATAATGATAAGTGTTGTTAATGTGAATCATGCAAGTGTGAGGCAAATGCAAAGCAGAGCAAAGTGTTAGTGTAGATCAATATGAAGTGTATAAAATTTGTGTATTGAGCTTCAATGGAACTGTAATTCATGCATATTGTAGATGCAATTGTAACAATTCAAATCTCGACTGTGTGCCATCACTCTCTTCTATCTTTTCTTATTTTTTTGAGAAATGACCCCACTAAGACAGTGATTCCATTTGCAATGAGTAATTATGTAATATCTTATAAACAATTATAATATATTGTGAGCTAAAGCCTAATCTTCACCATGGTTTTTCCCTTTTTGGGTTTTCCATGTAAAAAATTTGGTGTTCATGTGTTATGCGATCTTGATGATTGATTTCATGCTTTTATTTCTTACTACAAATAAAATATGTTATGTGGAATGAATGTTTAAATGAATGATTGATTCCATGCTTTCCTTTCTTATTTTCAAGTGCCCATGCTTCTCATTTAATTAGTCCCTGACACCTTTTCTTGTCCATTATTTCTTTTGTTTCGTTTACCTATACGTAGGCTATAAGGGATGTGATAGATATGAGATACTAACTGATTGTGGTTGTTAGTTGACATTGTAGTCTAGACTGGTTACCTGACTTACTGATTTAAGGTAATTGAGGATGAACTAGCTAAAGATTCTCTCTCAAATCAAGTTGACCAGGTAGATGAAAGCTATAATAATGCCTATGGGATCGAATTGAGAAGTTGAAGGCTTTGATTGATTAGTTGGGATGACAAGATGAGCTTCTACAGGAGGAAATTTGATTTGAATCCTGACATGTTTCCAAGTGCAAAGAAGTTAGCTAAGGGAATTGAATGAGGTTCAAACGATGCCCATGTTATTTGCAGAATTCAAGATGGATATCGAGTCATTTGGGTATGGGCTACTTTCCAGCCTTTAAACTGATGTTAGAAATCATTGAAGTTGGGTTGCAACAAACACTATCCTTACACCTTTGCAGACAATATTTCGTTTCTTCTATAGAGAATCCCTTCCACAAGAATGTCTTACTATGCACTAAGAATGGAAAATATTTTAAAAAGAGGTTGTTGCAACAAATTTATTGAACAATAAGAACCTCTTTCTAATACCATGTGCATTCAAAATACCTCTCCTCCACTTTATTGTATTGTCTATATTGTAGTGCTATGGAATAATATATAGTCTGGTATCAACAAATCCATCTTACATAAAAATAGAAGGGGTCAATTAAAGCACTAGAGGGAAAAAGTAAAAGACATAGCTGGTATGAAATAATCCATTTAACATAAAAATAGGAGCCAATGAAGGCAATGGAAGGAAAAATGACATGGCTCAAATGATTAAAGAGATTTCCAAAGGCTCAAGTACCCAGTCAGCCTTTGGTAACTCTCTTCACAATGACGGTCGCATCAACAGAGCAAATTATCGCTGCCAAGGAATTTTCAAGCCACTGTGAACTGCATTGCCAATAACTGTTGGTGGATGCATTTTAACTGTAACTGCTCTTGTTTTTGTTTTATTTTTGTGACTGAGTTATTTAAATTGTCTTAATCTTGGGTATTTAAATTAGTTTGACAACTGCATGCCTTTGGTCTGTTGCAATTACATCTATTATGTATTTGGTATTTTTGTGACAGCTCTATCCTGCTATGTTGTTGTAATCTACAGTTTTTTAACTAAAAGCTTAATTAAATATATAAGAAAAATAATATTTGGTCCACTGTTAAACTATGGGTGATCATAGACCTCTTTTACAGAGAATTTTAGCCAATTGCTAAGATTTAGATTTTCAAAGTATAAACAAAAACATTTAATAGATGGTGGCAGAGAGCACTCATATTCAACACTTCAATCTACAATATAGGTGGATCCAATGGCTCCTGTCACATGCAATTGTGATTATCCAAGTAAGGTAGCAGCAGTAGATACTAACCAAATGCGACCAGACTTGAAAATAAATAGCTCATTGAAGCATAATGTAGTCCAACCATAGGAGAAGCAACAGATTTTAGACTCTACATGAAAACTAAAAAGCCTCCCTTAAAACTAACTAGCCTTTGCATTGAAAGGAGGTGCAATGGTTATCCCGATTGTATTTTATATTAAGTTTGAATTAAAAAAAAATACAACACATGTTTAGAATATTATTTTGCATAATGTCCCAAAAAAAATTTAATCAGAAAATAATTAATTTCAAAAAAGAGATTAAAAATCATGTACAATACTCCTATTTTTGAGGTGTGTGAATTTGCTAGAGTTAGACTAATGCTTCACTTTAGACCATAGTTTTGCTTCTGCTTTTCAATAGTGGTAAAGCCAACTTGTGCACGGTTATGTAAATCTTTGTTTTGTTTTACTTAATTAAGGTTAGTTTTGTGGTCTGGAATATAGATGGATATTGAACAAATGTACCTATTTTATAATGGCTACATTGATCGTTTCATCCCTTTCTTCTTCTCCGTATGATTCTTCCTAGTATTTTTAATTATCGTTCTCATTGTCCAACAGTTGTAAGATTACTGCAATAATTTGTTTTTTTTCTCTAAGATTATATTCAATTTATTATAATTTTCCCAAAAATAAATATTTGTTTGTGAGTTGTGTTTATTTACTCTGATATGAATTTTATATGGTAAAAGTTATATGTTTTATATGTTTTATAATTCTCTCCCTTAGATTCAGTAAAGAAATTCTAAACTAAAAAATAAGGTCTTGAGCATACTATGTAATGGACAATTTGAAAATTTTGAGTGCCATTTCGTACGATAGGATCCCCACAACCTCTTTCTACTATTGTAGTTACAATGGATTTCATCTTGTCTTTGCATTCGAAACTACTTGCTATATTTTTTATTTATATTTAGTAGTCCTCCAATTATTTCTTTATCAATATGTAAAGGAGAGTGAACAAGTTGTGTGCCATAGATTATCGAATATTCTATGTAGAATGGCATTCCCAAATTCCTTTGATATAGAGCTCTAGTAGCACCCTTGGCCATGTTCATTATGTTGTAGATGTAACTTTTAAAGGGTGGTTGCCCATCTATTCTGAGCTATAATTTTGACTTATGAAATTTGTATAAGTTATTGATCTGTTTTCAAAATATTTAATCAAATACTCACTTTTTAACATGAATATTGTCTAGAATAGAGGAAAGTTGTTCCTTATTAAAAATAAAAATGGTTTAGAGAGATATCAGTATTCTTAAATTTTTTGAACAAATTGATAATAACATGATTAGTAAGCATGCATCTAAATTGAAAAAAAATGGAAATGAAAATTGAGACAATTTATTTAATAACAACAATTTGAGAAAATGATTTTATCTTGCTTGTGTCTTGTTGGCTGGTCTAAGGAGTGACTTATGGTTGCCTTAATTTATCTTTAGTTATGCTTATATAAAAAGCAAGAGGGCTCAATATAAAATCATTAATGTGGAATTAATCTTTTGATTAATTGCATTTGGAGTTTTCCCTCAAGATGCTTGAACTTGTTAAATTTATCAACATGTTTAGTTATTGTTTTTTCTATTGACTCTATTTTGATCCTATTCTTTCTCTATTTCTTTGTTTACATGTAGAATGTGAAATGTCATTAATGTTTCATTGGTAATTTATCATCTTTTTATGTTGTAATTTATTAAGAGCTATAAATATTTGTATTTATTGATCATTTGTTTGCATCTTAGATATTGTTACTAACTTTTTTTAAATGACTAGTAATCTAAGTGGTTTTTAATGATTTTTACAAGAAAGAAGCAACTCTAAAGATAATTTAATCTATTCTCATTAAAGGTCATTTCCAAATATAGTTCAAATGACACAATAAATATTAACCATAAAAAAGACAAATTCATAATTTAATCATCGTGTTCATTTTCATTGATTATATAGAAAGGAAAGTCTTAAGAGATGCATATCTTTATTTTAACAAAGGAATTTTTAAATGCTTTGAGTAACATTAAGACTCACAAGTGTAATGAATTTTAATGATAAACAAGGTTCATCTTATTTCATCTCCTTAAATATCATTCAAAGTGAAAAAATCTTGTACATTATTTCTTGTCACTGTCATGATTTGAGGTTTTTCTTCCCCACTTTGATTAAGGCCTATAAAACTGTAGTGCCCTACCCAGACTATGCTATTTATATTCAATATTAATACACAAAAGATATACTCTTAATAATCGTAGGTTAAGATAAACCCCTTACACTATAATCCAAAAGTATGTAATGAGAAGAATAAGACTGTACAAAAATAATTTTCTGAAAATTAGACATCTCAATATCTAAAAGAAAACTTTAAGTTCGAAAGAAAACTATAATCAAGACGTAGTAACTCATATCCTTTATAATGCTAATAAGGAAATCGATACCAAGGGAAAAGATAACGTTTTAGTAAGTATAAGGAAAATTGCACTATAAACTTTTATCCAGTTGCATATACATAAAAGACTCAGATACTTTCAAGATATTTCTTACCGTTTTTTTTCCTTTTAACTATGTGAGCTGACACTTTTATTCATAAATTGCAGCCACTCCCTATTGATAAACACAAGAGCTATATATTACGAAGGAACCGTTACCACAAAAGACAACGCAAGCTTCCAGGTTTGGCATCACGCGGGTTAAGGAGTTTGAGAAGATTTATCCAGAGGCAAATTAAGTGTTGAAGCGGGTGATAACAGATAACACGCACCAGGAGTTAAAACACTTTAAGATTTAACCATTTAGTGATCTATTTTCTATTGAGATAGTGTAATGTGCCAAGGAAGATAAAACGAATCTTATTTGATAACAACAGGATATCATTTTCAATGTACATCTGACTGATATGAAACGACGTAGCAATTCAACCATATCAAAGAGTTTTCCTTCTACTTCCCAACATTTCCAAGTCACTCTTTATGCCTGCAACACAAAATAGAGCAGCCCAGTTCTGCTCTCCTCCCAAACGTAGGACAAATATGTCCACCCCTGAGCTGGAGGCAAAGTCCAGAGACTCATAACAAAAGACAGAACAGAGTACAATAAACGTAACACACTCACAAAGAACCCACACACGGGATTCCCTTCCCTCTTGGAGAACAATAATTTTACACCTCCACACAAATTCTTTTTGAATTGTATGACAAAACCTCCTTAACCACAACACCAAATTACATCTCCTTCCACACTCCACCCTTCTTCCAATGCTCCAATTCACAACACAACCACAACCATCACACCAACACCCATTTCTCCCATTACTAACCACATACACATTTGTCACAGGTCCCCAAGAGAGGCTCTGCGCCCTCCTCAACCCCACACGAAGGAGGCTCTCAGCCCGCAGACAAGATCAGCTCCTTAAACACACCCATAAAGAAAAACCCAAGATTCACCACAAAACAGAAAAGTAAACAATCTTTCCCAACACAACGATAAAATCTATCTATAAACTGTGTGCACTAAATAAATCCAGCATATGCTTCAATAAGAAATAGAAGAAGATGAGATGAGAAGCTGATTTGTGATACAGGCACCTGGCCATAGATGGCGTTGGGCTGTAATACTCCTCTACTTCCCTAGGATAGTAAGCACTAGCGACAATTTCAAATTCCTAGGATAGTAATGAGTTAAATCATTTCATGTAGCACAAAGACATTTCTAAGCTGTAACAACCTAATTCAGTATCCGGGTATCAGTAAAATTCCATTCTGACACAGCACAAAAATGACTCATTTGAAACAAAAACAAACAATTTCTAAATTGCATCCTATAGGCGAGGAGGTAAATCATACTAGTTAATTGCTGGATAATTTATATTTACAAGAAAAGGTGGCATGAATTTTGCAAGTGATATTTACCTGTTAAAACATTTCAAGTAGTACAAAGACATTTCTAAGCTGTAACAACCTAATTCAGCATCCGGGTATCAGTAAAATTCCATTCTGACACAGCACAAAAATGACTCATTTGAAACAAAAACAAACAATTTCTAAATTGCATCCTATAGGCGTGGAGGTAAATCATACTAGTTAATTGCTGGATAATTTATATTTACAAGAAAAGGTGGCATGATTTTTCCTAAAGAAAAAATCGATGCATCTCAACAATCAAACAATACCAAAATATCAAATCACTTGCAAAATATCACAGCTCTCTCAAACAGTTCATGCCACCTTTTCTTACAAAATTCAAATTATCCAGCAAAATTCATGCCACCTTTTCTTGCAAAATTCAAATTATCCAGCAAAATTCATGAATTAGGTTGTTACAGCTTAGAAAAATGTCTTTGTGCTACTTGAAATGATTTAACTCATTATTATCCTAGGAATTTGAAATTGTCACTAGTGCTTACTATCCTAGGGAAGTAGAGGAGTGTTACAGCCCAACGCCATCTATGCCCTGGGTTTAACCGAGCTTGTCAAGGTGCCTATATCACAAATCAGCTTCTCATCTCATCTTCTTTTATTTCTTATTGAAGCATATGCTGGATTTATTTAGTGCACACTGTTTATAGATAGATTTTATCGTTGTGTTGGGAAAGATTGTTTACTTTTCTGTTTTGTGGTGAATCTTGGGTTTTTCATTATGGGTGTGTTTAAGGAGCTGATCTCGCCTGCGGGCTGAGAGTCTCCTTCGTGTGGGGTTGAGGAGGGCACGGAGCCTCTCTTGGGGACCTGTGTATGTGGCTAGTAATGGGAGGAATGGGTGTTGGTGTGGATGGTTGTGGGTATGTTGTGAATTGGAGCATTGGAAGAAGGGTGGAGTGTGGAAGGAGATGTAATTTGGTGTTGTGGTTAAGGAGGTTTTGTCATACAATTCAAAAAGAATTTGTGTGGAGGTGTAAAATTATTGTTCTCCAAGAGGGAAGGGAATCCCCCTTTGAAGAATCCCGTGTGTGGGTTCTTTGTGAGTGTGTTATGTTTATTGTACTATGTTCTGTCTTTTGTTATGAGTATCTAGACTTTGCCTCCAGCTCAGGGGTGGACATATTTGTCCTACGTTTGGGAGGAGAGCAGAACTGGGCTGCTCTATTTTGTGTTGGAGGCATAAAGGGTGACTTGGAAATGTTGGGAAGTAGAAGGAAAACTCTTTGATATGGTTGAATTGCTATGTCGTTTCATATCAGTCAGATGTACATTGAAAATGATATCCTGCTGTTATCAAATAAGATTCGTTTTATCTTCCTTGACACATTACACTATCTCAATAGAAAATAGATCACTAAATGGTTAAATCTTAAAGCGTGTTAACTCCTGGTGCATGTTATCCGTTATCACCCGCTTCAACACTTAATTTGCCTCTGGATAAATGCTCGCACTGTAAAATGAATAGTCAAACTCCTTAACCCGCGTGATGCCAAACCTGGAAGCTCGCGTTGTCTTTTATGGTAACGGTTCCTTCGTAATATATAGCTCTTGTGTTTATCAATAGGGAGTGGCTGCAATTTATGAATAAAAGTGTCAGCTCACATAGTTCAAAGGGAAAAAAAGGGTAAGAAATATCTTGGAAGTATCTGAGTCTTCTATGTATATGCAACTGGATAAAAGTTTATAGTGCAATTTTCCTTATACTTACTAAAACGTTATCTCTTCCCTTGGTATCAATTTCCTTATTAGCATGATAAAGGATATGAGTTACTACGTCTTGATTGGGCATTAGCTTACAGCAGGTAACACTCGTTTTATGCAGCTTAAAGAATACTGGAAATCAAATGCAAAGGGTGCACCCTTCTATGTTTTAATTAAGGAATGTATATTATAGTGTAAGGCCGAATGTGAGTAGATTCCTTGACGTTTCTAAAGAGTTGTTTTAACCTTTACCTAGGAGTATTTTGATGTTAAAATAAATCGACAATAATGCTATCACTTGATGTGAATATCAGATGGTAAGCTACAATATTCATGTTGTTTTAAGCGGTCGGTAGGGATGCATAAAGTTGCATTGTTCTTTCATTCGATAGTCTGAATTATGCGTTCTTTTGAATATGTATCTCTATTAGGATATGAGTTGTATATTTAACAAAATACATTTCCATAAATTTATAATTGAATATATATATTGCATTCAAAGGAAGTATGAATTATAGTTTTCTTTCGAACTCAAATTTTTACTTTAGATATTGAGACGTCTAATTTTTAGAAAATTATTTTTGTACAGTCTTATTCTTCTCGTTACATACTTTTGGATTATAGTGTAAGGGGTTTATCTTAACCTACGATTATTAAGGTTGGATTATAGTGTAAGGGGTTTATCTTAACCTACAATTATTAAGAGTATATCTTTTGCAAGTTAATATTGAATATAAATAGCATAGTCTGTGTAAGGCACTACAAAAACCTTCTTTCTAAGGATGAAGAAAACAAGTCTGGTATGCAACAAAAAAATCTTGAGACATATACTTAATGGAGTACTGTGCTATTTTTTATGGCATTTATCTACTTACATGAGCAATTGTTAACATGTTTTTGTATTTCATCATTACATACTTAAGAAGTGAAAAACACTAAAGGTTATTATGAATTTTATCTAATTTGTAAAATATTAGTACTACTAATGTGTTCTAATTAACAATTACTTAAAATTTAAGAATCCATAAACATTCAATCAAATTTAATATGGATTAGACGTGTGTGTATACATATATAGAGAACATTAGTTCTAATAAACAGTTACTTACAATTTAAGAATTCATAAACATTCAATCAAATCTAATATGAGTTAGGTGTGAGTGTATACATATACAGAGAGAAAAATTGGTTCTAGTAAACAATGACTTAAAATTTAGGAAATCATAAAAAATTCAATCAAATATAATATTGGTTGGTTGTGTAGGTGGTAAAGTAGATCTGATTGAATTTGTATGGATTCTTAAATAATGTATATTCACGACCTAACAATATTTTTGATAGTAATCGTAAGAATAGATATTTATTGTTGATGAGCTAATGGGGTTCTATAATGAATGGTTCATAAGGCACAACACTTGTTGAAGGTTTTGCAAATGGGGTTGCAAGGTAAGTGGGCTTAACCTTGGGGAAAAATCTATGGTTAAGTGCACTTCAGTTGGAGTAGTACTGGGATGGGTGACCTCCCAAGAAGGCCCAGTGCTTCACCTCTATGAGTATCACCTAGATGGCTCTAGGAAAATTCACCCCCAACAATTCATCATCGGAAAATTCATCGCCAAGAATTCACCACCAGCAATTCATCTCATTAAAAGTTTGTGATTAATTTTTCGTGACGGTGAATTGTTGGTGGTGAATTTTCCTTGAGGTGAATTTGTCATGGTGGTGAATTTTCCCACGGTGAATTGTTGGCAGTGAATTTTCCGGATGCCCACCTATATGCAATGAGTGCTAAGTGGACCATTCATTATCATGAGAGATGTGTTATTGTGAACCACTACTCATGAAACATGGGTCAATGAGTTTGACTCATAAAACTACACAGTTGAATCCTGATAGCAATATCACAACACATTTATTACCAATGTTACAATATAAAAAATTACTTTACATTTGTACTCAACTTTAATATACATTAGTATAAAAAATCATTAAATAATATTACAATACAATAGATATAAAACCATGACATAAAAACCATCATTAAAAAAAAATATTGACCTCAGTAATTGTGCGCAAATATAGAGTGGTGGGTCTAGCTCAATTGGCTAAAGCATCCCGTTGAAGGCAGAGGTCTAGTCTCCACACCGTCCCCATGGTATTGGAGGGCGTGTTGCGCCAGCATCACCGGTCACATGAAAAAAGTTTACCAGACGCACTGCAGTTTATAGGGGGGCAGATACCCGACCGATTCCTACAGTCTAAAACTAAAAAAAAAAGTGAGCAAATGTATAATCTATAAACAATCAAACACTTGATTTTTACCATCTTGACACAGTGACCCCTTAGAAATATAACAAGACATCATTCTTGAAATATGTTATATCTTAGGTAATGAATGGTTCTGTAAATAAGTCCATCTGTCAGATTTCTCAATAATTTCATGCTCACGAGTGGAGTTTGTGATTTATTATGGGATTATAATTTATGGTGTGAATTCAGACTACTTCAGGTGTTGTTCAATGCCAGTTGGTAGACAGAGTTCACACTCAGTTTGTTCATGCACAATATTTGATCTGAATTCATTAACAGATTTTACGTCCTGATTTTTTGGTTTTGATAGCTTCTATTCCCATTATTTAATATTGTGTCGGCAATCTTATGCTAGAGAATTCAGAATAGACAGTATTAAGTTTTGAATTGGTGGTTTTTTAAAGATAAAGATCAGCGCAGAAGATTAAATTTGTACTTGTTGAAAACTGATGTTAATCAAGGATGCAAACTGTATTGAAGAGTTTGAGATGTAATTTCTGGGTAGAGAAAGCAGTATAAGTAGCTCTTTGGTGAAGTAAAGTTTATGGATGAAATGTATTACCTCAAAGTCTTTATTTTCTTTCTGCTTTATTAGTTTCTGCCATGGATCTGTAGCTAAGGGAGTATTTAACGAGGCATTAATTTGTGTAGTTTCAACCAATTTCAGTGTTATGTTAGATGGAACTGAAGGACAATGTTTTGATCCGTAACTTGGCTCATTTTTCACCGGAATGCTTTATTAGTTGCAGGCATTATTATGGTCGTAAGCTTCACAGAAATTCTCCCTTACCTGGGAAGGCATCAAACCAAGGTTTTATACGTTTGAAACAGGCTTTTGACAAACACAATGAACGACCTACAATCTGTGATATGTGGCATCAAGAACAGTGTATGCTAATGACTTCTTGACGTTTTCATGAATAAAAATTCAAATTTAAGACAAGTTGAAATGTGGACAGAGCAGAGTGCATACACAAGGCACATCGACTATTTGGCAAAATGACTGAAAGAGACGTAGTCTCATAGAATACAACGATTGTAGGATATGCACAAAATGGATTTCTTAAAAAGGCCTGGGAAATTTTATAAGCAAATACACTCACAACAGGTAGTAGATATTCTCGCTGCAACAGAGTAGGTAAGGATTGACTTTTCAGGAGTTTTGTAAATGATATTATCTCATTGTCTTTTCAGTAGTCTTTCTTTTTTCAAATGGAGAATTCACACGGATAGTTTGAATTTTTTATTTTTACTTTTAGTTAACAGATTTGTTACTTTATTTTTAAATATTTTTGAAATGTGGAAAGCTTAAAAGAAAATTGTAAATAGATGCACCCATCAGTAGATTTCAAAATTGAAACCCTTTGTATCAGGTGATGTTGAATCAATGCTATTTATTGAGTTTTTATATCAATTTTTATCAGTGGAGTTTCTTTTTTTTCATTTTCTGAGTAAATATTCTTTTAGATGGTATATATTTTTAGATTACCACCAACTGAATGTGGTCTTTTTACCCAATACATATCAACCTTGTGCCCATTATAGCTGTTGTTGGAGAACAGAAATTTTCATTTGGTGTATACCAACTTTTGAAACAATAGTATTATTAGTTGTAACTTGTTAATACTCAGTCATGACACTATCTAATATGTTAGTGAACCTTCACCATGCTACTGGCTTTAAATTGAAAGTAATTTTTAAAAGATATTGTAGTTGTAAGTACCTTGGTAGACATGTACGGAAAATTTAACCGTAGAAAAGGTAGCAAACTGTTTTACAAAATACCTCAAAAAAAATGTGGTCCCATGGACTGCAATGATTATATGAGGCAATAAAATGGTGTATTTAATGGAGCTTTTAAGACTTTTCGATAAAATGTCTCAAAGAAGTGCAGTCTCATGGAATGCAATGGTTGCAGGATATGCACAAAATGGGCTTGTCAAAAAGGCTTTGAAAACTTTCAAGCAAATGCAATTCTTAGTTGTAAAGACAATCCCCACAACCTTTGCCAGCAGCCTTATTGTCTGTGGCGAAACTAGAGCTTTGCAAAAGGGCATGGACATCCATTAGAGCATAATCAAAACTAGATTTTTGTTAGATATTGTGGTTGCAAGTGCCTTGCTAGACATTTAATCAAAATGTCAAAGCATTCACGTGAACTGTTCGACAAAATGCCTAAACAAAATGGGATGATTTTTCTTGCGGCTTCTCTCATCATGCAGAGCCGAGCAAGACATCACCACAAACCGTGGTGGCCGCAGGTGTGGTGATTGAGGCAAGAAACAGAGGATTACGTATGGATGTGCAGTCGAGAGTCATAGTGGTTTCCTGCGGAGCGCTCTGCAGCCCCGTCCTGCTTAAAAAGAGCGGCTTGAAAAATCCCAACATTAGGTGCAACCTCCATCTCCATCCCACCCAGATGGCATGGGGTTTTTACCCCGACGCTGGTGAAAACAACTACGAGGGTCCCATCACGACTGGAATGCATTCAATGAACAACCCATCTGGCTACGGAGCCATTATCCAGACCCCTTCGCTTCATGCGGGCATGTTTCAGTCATGATGCCATGGATATCCGCTCTCGACATGAAAGAACGAATGTTGTGATTCTCCAGAACGTGTCATCTTTTCGCCTTGGCCAGAGACAAAGGCTCTGGCACAGTCAACCAGCCAGGCCACTTAACATACCGGCTGAGCTCCCATGACGAAAAGAATTTGAACAAAGCAATAGAAAAGGCTCTCAATATTCTCGTCGCTGCGGGTGCCCAAGAAATCGGTACTCATCATTGCAAGGGAAAACGTTTGAAGATCCCCGGTTCGAGTGTAGAGGAGATTGAGAGTTTTATACAAAATGTCAACTGGATAAATTTTGATTTGATTCAACATTGGAGATCTGATTTGATTGTCTGCTGAAGATGTGATGTGATGCGGAAATCAGATTTCTTAAATTGTATCTTTCAATGCAATTGGACAGGCTTTCCGGCGTGAGACGATTCAGAAGCTATGTTCCACCAAGTTTAAGTACCGGGGATGGCGGGACGTGTTTTGGGGACGGCATTTTTTAGGGGATTTTTGGGGACGGCGGACGGATATATATATATTAAAAATATAGGGAAATTTCAGATATTCATATGAGTAATGATAATCATAACAATGAACATTGATAAAGGTGCAAATGTAATCACCAATCATATTGACATATACATTTTAGAGTCGAACAAATTAATACTACAACTACTTAATTGCTTCCATAATTCATCTCAAACAATTAATGTGCATATGATATAAAAATTTTAAAATAAAATGTTCAAAGGCTACAAGTTTGCACTACAAATGTCAAAATGACAAAGTCACAAATGTCCAAACCATAGTAATAGAAAGTATGATGGCTGCCTCTACTTGACATTTGCCAACATTGCATCAAAATCAAACTCAGAGTCTAAGTCACTGCCAATTTTTCTCTTGCTCACTTGCCTCTTAACAGCAATTTTTTTTGGAATTTAAAAATTAACTCAAATGGCTTTGAAATCAAGTTTTATGTTTCATTTTAGGCTTGGAAGGGTGTGTGGTCCACTTAGAAACAATAAAAAAATAAACTTTTTAATTTCAAAGTTTTTTTTGTAAAACTTGGAAAAAGGGGACGGTGGCTGTCCCGGGACGATTAGGGGACAGTGGGTCATCCCCTTGCCGTCCTCGAGACGTCCCCGCCAATCGGGGACGTTTTGAAAAAAAGGGGGCTTTTTGGGGAAGGCTGCCAGCCATCCCCTAGGCGTCCCCCTTCCCCGAGACGTCCCCAGTATGGATACGAGGGGCAAAAGGGTAGGGTACGCGTCCCCGTGTTTCCTAGTTCGGAAGTTATTCAGGCGTGAGACATACTAAATTCCGGTGGGCTGTGCCCGCAATAGATATAGCCTATCAGCTAAGTACAAAAGGCCTGCTTCGAAAAAGAATACAGAACAATCATGAAAAAACACACAATTATCAATACCCTGATAAAGCCAGCCCAAAAGATTACGGTATATGTATTCATGGAAAAGGATCATATGGAAGTTGCTTCTTTCCATTTCAATCCTAATTCTCTGCTGGGAAAATCCTCAAAATTTAAGCTTACATTCAAAGAATAACATCTATGCAGACTGACTTTGTGTTTGACTCAAAAGTTTGATTGCTCATTTCACATTTGCCATTGTTCAGCCACTTCCAAGTTGTATCAACTTCGCAAGGGATGATTTTGGGCTGGAAGTGGAGAGTAGATTACTGCAGGTAGGAAAATACCCAAAAGTTCTTTATGTCAGCATCTGCAGGCCAGGAAATGGTTTTGCCTTTATGATAAAAATTAAGGTAAAAGAAATATATTTTTAAACCCTCAAGGTCTCAATGTTACCAGAATGCTAAATTGGTAATGACACCCCATTTGTAGGACCAAAGGGTATTTTTTCATTTTACCCGACAAGTTGTGCACATCGTGCACCTCTTGGATTTCACCTCATGACCAAACCCCATTGATGAAAAATCTACATACTAGTAGAGACCCCATCTTATTCTATAAACCAGATCTTATAAGAGGCATCCAAACAATTTGAGGTGTCGATTCCTGTGTTTTCTAAATCATGTAGCATGCTTTTTTTGAAAATTGTGCTATCTCACTGACATGTTTAACCTGGGTGCATTATCAGCATCAACTGACTCCCATATTTTAATTTGGATGTTGTAGGATGAGCCTCTCAGTGGGAAACCAGAATGCAAATGAGAATGGATTCACAGTCTACCAAAGTCAGACTTTCCCAATTTATGAATAGATAAATTAACCATAATACGAAGGAACAGCTTAGGGTGGGGAGCAAATCACCAGACCACAAAACCTAACCGGATTCATCTAGTGGCAAATCACAGCCATTAAATAGAAACCAGATCCCATGGAGGAATTAAATTTTACATAAAGCTTTGATTGAATTTTGAACCCAGATAGCCCGGCTGTAATAAAATATGAAGGGAGTAAAAGCACAAATAGCCGGACTGTAGTAGTCTACCTGCAATCCATGTAATTTTTTGAAATAAATTTTTAAACTGGGTGTGCATAAAATCAATAAATGAAATGAATTCGCCTAAAACATATAGAATTCTTCTACTCTACGACTTTGATCAAAGTTCTAATTGAATGTTCAATTTGGTTAGACAAACTGACTTGATTTAGTGTAGAAACTTATTACAGACTCTCAGCAATCCTTGTAACCTTTTAATCAAACTTTCAAAGGGGTTTCCCTAAAATCAACAACCACCTAGTACTTATAATCAATACTCCATTAATCAAAGATTTAAAAGTACCAATCTGGCATTTATACTGAACGTGAAACCCTACTCCATGCCCTGCCATGCCCTTGAGATTGAAGAGGCACACAAATAAAACTATCTTACCGTCCAACTGATGGCTGTTTTAAAACTCACTCAAGATACAACGCAAGTATTGGGGTTCTCATCACTGGTATAGGTATATACAAATCGTCTGTATTTGTGGCTCGAGGGCACATCCACAATATTTTTAACTCCTACTTTGTTCTTTGCATCGCTCTGTCTCTTCTCGCCCTCTTTTTTCTCCTCTTTCGCAGGACCCACGCTCAGCAGCTCTGCGTAGCCAAACTTTCTCAGTTTACTCATCAGAAGAACAGGGTCCGTGTCCCCTATTACGGTTATCTTTTTCTCCTTCATGTCTGCCCCTACAGATTCTAACCCTACAGATTCCACCCCTAAAACACAAATTTTCATCAGATCGCATAGAAGAATAAACTTGGTGTCGTGACTTGAAAGCGAATGAGAAGAGGTAGCATACGTTCGACAGCCGTAATCACCTTGAGGACCCTTCTCTTGCTCTTTTCGTCCTCGATTGTGCATTTCAACACCAGTTTCTGCACAGAAGCACCCTCAGCTAGCAGAGAACGACTTGCAATTATAATTAACAGAAAAAAAGAATTGAAAATTTTATCACCTTCATTCTCTAAGAGGCGATGGGAGAATTACAAGATGCCTAAGCGATGAGAATTTGTTGCAGAACGGAATCAAATCAGAATAGAATGAGATTGAAGGAATGGAAAACAAGCGCCAACTTGCCTTTATAGTATTTTAGATTTAATAAATGTAAGTTTTGTTAATCATAATATTAATATAATGTCATATTAATGTTAATTTTTATTAAAATTATGTAAATAATATATTAATTATTATAATGTAAATTATAAGATAATACATGCTTATATAATGTAAATTGTAATATAATGCATGCTTATATTCTAATTTAATTGAACAAAAAATAGCTATGTGTATTTATATTAATATTAATAATTAATAATTTTAATTTTATTATATTATATAAAAATCAATTATATATTCAAATTTTAAATATCATAAAGAAATTATAAATATCAAACAAAATCAAAATGATAGTATAATATAACTAGCAAATATATAACCTATATATAAAATACGCGTCAAGATACATATTTTATATATAAGTTATATATTTGCTAGTAGTAGTTGTGGCATGTGTAACACATTGAATAAATTAATATATTTAAGGTTATGATTAGAGTTAGCATTTAGGATTAGGGTTTATATCATGGTTAGGGTTAGCATTAGGGTTAGGGTTTGGTTTAGATTTATTATTATGATTAGGGTTAGGTTTAGTGTTAAGGTTGGGTTTATGGTCATAGTTAGTGTGAGAATCATGTTAGGGTTAGGGGTAGAATTATGGTTAGGGTTAGGGTTTGGATTATAATTATAACAGGTTTCAAGTTAGGAATAAGGCTTTGATTAGTGTTAAGGGTAGGGTTAGAATTATTATTAAGGTTTGGATTGGAATTATAATTAGGGGTAGGGTAAGGATTTATATTTGGTCAGGGCTATGGTTTGGGTTAGGATTAGGGTCAAGGTCAAGATTAAGGTTAAGTCTAGCATTACGGTTAGGATTTGGTTTATGATTATGATTATGGTGAGGGTTAGGGTTTAGACTTATGAAAAGGGTTATAGTAGCATTAGGGTTTAGTGTTAAGGTTCAATGTTATACATTGAATAAATTAATCTAATTAGGGTTATGATTAGGGTTAAAATTTAGGGTTACTATTTATATCACAGTTAGGGTTAGCATTAGGGTTAAAGTTTATATTATGGTCAAGGTTAGCATTAGATTTAGGGTTAACAATTTAGGATTAGGGTTTACCATTTAGGATTATGATTATGGTTAGGGTTAGGGTTTAGTGTAAGGGTTAGGGTTAGAATTAGGTTAAATTTATGATATTATGGTTAGATTAAATTGATGATATTGTGGTTAGGGTTAGGGTTAGGATTACGATTAGCATTAGTGTTATCATTATGAATAGGGCTAGGTTTAGGATTATGTTTAAGATGAGCAATAGGGTTAGGGTTGGGGTTAGCATATATAAAAAGGTTTGCCTAATCCTAATTCTATCTCTAACCCTAACCCTAATCCTAATCCTAACAATAACTATAACACTAATCCTAATTCTATTTCTAACCCTAATTGTAACCCTAATCCTAAGATATCTTTAACCATAACCATAACCCTAATTCTTACACTATCTCTAACCCTAACCCTAAACCTAATCCTAATTTTATGTATATCTCTAACAAAAACCCTAACCCTAATCCTAACCCTATCTTTAACCCTAACCCTAGCCCTAACCCTAATCCTAATTATATCTCTAATCTTAACCCTAATCCTAACCCTATCTTTAACCCTAACCCTAATCCTTACTCAAACCCTAACCCTAATCCTAATTTTATCCCTAACCATAATCTTGACCTTATCTTTAACCCTAACCCTAACCCTAATCCTAATGCTAACCCAACCCTAATCCTAATTATATCTCTAACCATAAACCTAATCCCAATCCTAACCCTAACCCTAATTAATTTAATGTTGGATCCATCATAACTCTAACCCTAATTAAACCATAACCCTAACCCTAATTAATCATAACCCTAACCCTAATTAAACCATAACCCTAACCCTAACCCTAATTCTATCTCTAATTGTAACCTAACCCTAATCTTCACTCTATCTCTAGCCAAAACCCTAACCCTAAACCTAATCATAACAAAAACCTCATCCCTAAACCTAATTCTATCTCTAACCTTAACCTTTACCCTATCTCTAACCATCACCCTAATCATAACCCTATTTGTAATGCTAACCCCAATTAACCTAATCCTAATTTTATCTTTATGCCTAACCCTAACCCTAATATTATTACTAACCCGAATCCCAATTCTAATTCTATTTCTAACCTTGATCCTAATTCTATCTCTAACCCTAACACTAACCCTAATCCTAACCCTAACCCTAAGCCTAATCATAATCATAATCCTAACATAAACCCCAACCCAAATCCTAATCCTAATTCTATCTCTAACCCTAACCCTAACCCTAATCCTAACACTAGTTGCAATGAATAATCCTAATTCTATTTCTAACCCTAATTTTAACCCTAATGCCAATTCTATCTTTAACCCTAACCCTAATCCTTACAATAACCTTAACCCTAATTAAACTATCTTAAGTTTATTTGAACCCTAACTCTAATCGTGTCATAACCCTAACTCTAATTGAACTCTAGCCCTAACTTTGAACATTGCTTGCCTCACCCTAGGTGAGAGAAGATTGCTTTCTATCCATTTCTTTTCTATTCAAATTTTCTTATTTTCTTTCTCATTGTTATTTTTATGGTCTTATTGTATCATTCACTTTAATTGAAGTGGAAGTTAATTTATTTTATGAACCAAATTTGATGTTTGTGGTGTCATTTTGAATGAGATAATCAATAGCATACACTAAAAGAGCTCAAATTCTAAAACATGTAAGATGCATATTCATTCTAGGGATTTTTAAGTGCATCCTAAAAGACCTCGAAGTTCATGTAAACCATCCTATGTGAAAGGTATCATTTTTTGGACACAGCCTAACAAATCTACATCAAATATAATGATTAGCTAAAATAAACTTCTTTACCACCGCATTAAACAATAATGAGATAGACATAAATATGAGAATGCTAATGCTAAATATAAATCTCATTAATAAATTTTTCATCACCCATGTTATCTTGTAAGTTATCTTTGGAAATACAATTAGACATTGATCAACCAATACAAAAAAACAATGGAAAAATTGCTTTTATGTGTAGCTAGAAGATTCCTTTCATTATTTTACTAATAGGTGGACTTTAAATGCCTATGGTTAGAGGAATTATAATGAATTATTGCTTGGTTATTGAGGCAAGTTAACATTGATAATATATGTAAATATTTGTGCATGCTTCTATCTTATTTGAATATAACATTTTAGATCTTTATACCCTAATTGTAGCCCTAACTATAGTCCTAACCCTAATTATATTCTAACCATAATCCTAATTAAATTCTAACCTTAATTGGAACCTAATTCTAAGCCTAATTGAGGGGTTGGGGCCCTAGCTCGGTTGGATAAATCTTTCTTGTTGCAGGAGGTTGGTCAAGAGGTCTAGTCTCCCCCACCCCCATGGTATTGGAGGGCATGTTTCCCCAGCACCGTCGGTCACGTTAAAAAGTTTACCAGATGCACTGTAGTTTATAGGGGGTCATGCTACCTGTAGTTTACCTGATTCCTGTAGTCTAAAAAAAATCCTAAGCCTAATTGAACTCTAACCCTAACTTTTAACACTAATTTAATCCTAGTTGTAACCCTAATTCAACATTAATTAAACTATATTTGCACCCAAACCCTAATACTAACTATGATTGAACCTCAATAACACTTACCATAGTTAAAATCTAATTAACGATAACACTTTTGAACTCTAGTCATGACCCTAATTGAATCCTAGTTGTAACCCTAATTCAACCTTAAATAAACCCTAATTGCACCCAAACCCTAATACTTAGAACTCTAATTCAACCTTAATACTTAAACCCTAATTGCATGCTAGTCCTAATCTGAACCCTAATTGAATCATAAACTTAAACTTTATCATAACTTTATTTGAACTCCAACTATAACCCTAACCCAAAGCTTTATTATAGAACACTAACCCAAACCCTAACCACAATCATAACTTTAAGTGAACACTAACCCTAATTGAACCCTATCTAAAACCCTAATTTAACCTCATGTATTCAAATCTTTGTGAGGTTTATTTATTATCAACATATGATAATTATAACACTTACTAATCAAGAACCATGTCATTCTTGATTATACAAAACCAAGGCAAGAAATATATTCATGTATATTTATGAAATAATCATTCAAACCAATCTTGAACTCTACCATTAATTCTATAAGAGACATGGAGAATTTAACATATTAAAAATAGTTGTATTATTCCACTTATAAAACTAATCTCTTCTAAAAATCAATATTATTCTTCATTTAAGAAAGATTAGATTTAGAGTTGATGAATATATTATAAAGGGGAAAATCACTTCTTAATCTATAAGTTTAATCGATTGATATTATCTTTCCCATTAGTTTTAAATTTCCTATTATTCCTATTTATACATACATACATGTAAGGAGATTTCATTAACTATAAGGGTTAACATAAATCATATGTATTCTATATACTCATTGCTTTTAAAATTATACTTGACTTGAGGAGGTTCCAAATCGAGACTCTATATGTATTAGAAAAACAATATAAAATGTAACTCTTTTTAACATTGTCAACAATAGGTAAACATCATTATAACCTTTCCAATTACTAGATTACAAGATTTGTCAGTATTATCTACATTACCATGATACAAACCAAATTTAATCATCTCCATTTATATTTAATCTTCTATCTAATAGTTATACCTCTATTTCAAGATTGATAAACCCAACTATCAGGATATGACATAAGTAAAACAATTAAGTTTAAATTAATTTTCTTTCCCTAACCTAATATGCTTAAATGCGACAAATTCAAATTGATATTCAATTTTTTTTTATACAATAGGGGTGTCCCCGCGACCCAACTAATTGATATTCAAATTTGTTAAACTAAATTTCTAACTACTTGCAACTACTTTGAACTTCCTCTAAAAATAACCTTTGCACTACAGATAGATTTCAATTTCACATGGCTCACAGGTTTTCTCAGATTCATTGTATCCACAATTTCTATATTTTGCTTATTATTAGAAAACTGCAGATTGTCAAAGATCTAGAAGAAATGGTAGGAAAAAGTTTTACTCAACAATACTCTCTTTGTTTGACAAGTTTTACATATGTATATATTTATAATTAATTTGAAATAAACCTACACCTGTTTTGGACACAGGAGCACTATCTAAAACTGTTACATTCACATCATTAAATTACTGATCTTTTTTTGGCAATAAACTACTCATCAAATACTCATCATCTCCTTAAAATATTTCTGGGTTTGAACCTATTATTCATTAGCTTTCCAAAACATGTTGAATTTCTACATTTTGTTAAGAAATGAGGAAGATACTATGAATTTAGTTAGAATGTATATTGTTGGATGCTTTTTTCTTTGTCTTTCACAATATACACATGCACTTACCATTTACTTTTGAACATAACTAGAACATAAACATATCCTGAATATAAATTTACAAATACTTAACCATAGGTTGCATTCATTGTTACGAACTCGATGGCAGATGTCTTATGAAGTACATTGTTGGATATCTTAACAAATACATTTCTGACAAATCTCCAACCTTCTCAAAATCCTTTCATCCTCCTACTTAACTGGTACACCAAGAAACCTACGGCTCCTAGGGCGATGAAAAATCAAAAAAGGATTATCATTAGTGAATAGAAAAAAAAGGATTACCATTAGTGAATAGAAAAAATTATTTAAATAATTCAAACATGGGACAGGGTGTAGATATTACCTTTCAAATGATTTTGATTTTGGTAACTTCATGCATCTATTTTCATTTCATATCACCTTCCTTCGAATGATTGAACTCTTGAACCACTCACTTCTCATTTGTGACACCTAGTTGTATGCAACGTGCAAATAGAAGCAAAGCCCCCTACCAATGCGTCCAAAAAAAAACCCACTACCACGAACAAAGTGTTGGCACTCTCAAATTTCCCAAATTTGAGGTGCCCATTTAAAAAAATTTCCCTCTGCACTTTCAAAAGTGCACT
Source organism: Sequoia sempervirens (assembly GCA_007258455.2). NCBI lineage: Eukaryota > Viridiplantae > Streptophyta > Pinopsida > Cupressales > Cupressaceae > Sequoia > Sequoia sempervirens. The sequence goes on along the minus strand of VDFB02281492.1, from coordinate 599,337,490 downwards.
TGAGAGATCTACTAGAATGACCTACTTTGGAGGGTCATAATTTGATACCTATGATTTTCGTGCAAAATACCTTTGCAGACACACTCATGTATCCTATGTGAGTATGCATGCCAATTTTTAGCTTCCCACAATAAGTTTTGTCAAGGTTTCAAAAAGTGAAGCTGGAGGGTTTTAGCACTTTATTGTTGTTTGCAAACTTTCAGTTTTGCAAAGTTGCCTTCCATTTGAGCTTGCATTTTGCAATCGGTTGATTTTCATGCCAAAATTATTGTTGCTCTATGTTTTTCATACCAATTTGAGCTCACATGTCAGGTTTCAGAGTTTTATGAGTTGATTTGCTATTTTTACCAGGTCAAAACCAAATGCAATTTATTCAGTTTTGCACCTGCATTTTCTGAAATCTTTTTGAGAGGTCAAATTTGACCTTCAATATCTTTTGATAAATGATTATTGAAGCTAATCCCTCTTGCACATGTCTTCACTACACCAAAATGATATACTGTGTCCAGTGGCAGCTCGCTAGGAGTTGATTCGATATTTTTGCAACGAGGTGATCTCTTGAGTTTTAATTGGTTCAGAACAACTGCTTGTTGCAGAAAGTTCGAGTAAGCAACTTTGAAAGCCAATATTTTTTTCCTCATGACTCATTTTTTCAAACTGTCTATTGTACCCCATTCCCAGGTTTGATGTCTACAAGCTTGCAAGTTTTCATTACTTCACGAGGTCATTTGCCTAGTTGTCAAAGGCGATTCCAAAGCCCACTTAGCTAGTTGTACTCATTGTTCAAATGTGCCTAAAAGTAAGTTCTACTAAAAGCCCATTTAAAAAATTTAGTACTAGATGCATTCAAAACCTGCCTAAAGTCAATTGAGCATAAAAGTTGTTTGAAAACAAAAAGAAATTTAGTCGGACCACAGGGGCCCCGACATGCTTTGCACTATTATGGTGTATGTCATGTATAGTTGAATATAAGAAGATCAGAAGATGAGCCACTGTGTACATTGTTCCTGATATTCTTGAGAACATCAAGGGCCTTTCCTCTGAGTTTCACATTTCAAGAATCTGAATGGATTGACTTACTTTTGGAAACCTATGAATCTAATGATGGTCATTGGTCTAAAGATTTGAAACCAATAAGCATGGATCAGGCTATTGAATGAATAGTTATAATTGAAGGAGGAACTTGAGAGACAAAGAGATCATTCCATCTGATGCACATTGCTTGGAGATTATCCCTTCAACATGTTAAAAGGTGACATTATTCAACTTTCTTGTGGATAGTTGAAATTACTCCGCATCCATTTGAAATACAAGGGAAATCTTCACAAGAGGGACAAAAAATTCATCAAATATTATGCTTTCCCGGTTACATAAAATGGGATGCCATTATACTCTTTTAGAAGGATTCAATGGCAGTAATATATTTTCAAGAAGGATTGATGATCATTAAGTAATTGGCGCAACAAGGAATAATTGCACCAGTTGAAGAGATGATCAAACACATAAATTGTTTGAGGGGTATCCACTTTGGCGTTTGGCACATAAGAAGATCTTACTTATGTTTATTCTGTAAAAGGGAATAAGAATACATTGAAATTGTGAAGGGCGATGGGGTAGCCACACACTAACAAAGGAAATGTCTCAAATAAAAAATAACCTTAGCAACCATTAGAAGCTCGCGTCAAGTGATTGGAAGCCAGGAACGGATAAGTCCAGTATTAATAAGACTTTGAAGCCTCCAAACAAATTCTAATTTCTAGTGCATAAAGAAGGGGCCACCACACCAGTTTGAGGAGAATGCCATAGTCACAAGCAGCACACAAAATGAATTTGGTGGAATCTTTTGAAACTTTCAAGTAGGTTTGTTGGAAGGAGAACCCACACAATGATCATAGAGAATCCACCATAAAAAATTTTGTTGAAAAGGTCTTAGAAACTTTCCAACGAATGCAATAGAAAGAGGCACACAATGTGTGAAGGAAGTCAATGCACTGCTAACACCCTGAAGGCTCATTCACACCTTGTGAAGCAATGCAATGGCGCGACACTGAGAGTTGCTCCACTTTGGCATCAACAAATATCCACAACCATGAGATGAACGAAGTTAATTGATGGAAGCATAGTTTGTGAGAGGCGCCCTGTGAACTAGTGAAGATGCCTTCAATGGTGATTAAAACTCATCAAACGTTTTATTGTCTGTTATGTGCAAAGAGAGGAGGTGCCATGACAAAGAATTACAGGAAGAACACAATGCAAAGGCTGAGCAAATGTCAAAGTGAAGATTAGGGCAAAAGACAAGTAAAAACAAGATCAATGACAGAGAAAGAGTGTGAAAATGCAGGCAAATCCCAACTGTTCCCCGCCATTTCGCAAGATAAAGGTACTTGGTTTTTAATTCTTGCAAAATAGCAGGATGGCACCATGTGGCAGTGGGCTAGGGCTAAACCTTCATCGAGTGGGTGTATTTCAATTGCTCTATGCAAATATTTAAAAGGGGCCTTCATTCGTTTCAAAAAGGAAACATTTTAAAAATTAAAATGTTGGCTTTTGTGTGGACCCACCAAAGTTAATGCACTGGGATGAAATTAATGAAAGGTTTGCATTTGTTTCTAAAAGACTAAGGAGGCCCGATGGAAATATTAAGAAATTTTTAGTCTTCCTCGTTGCTTCGCAGGTTCAAAATGAAAGCTCATCTAATTCTCACGAGGTGAGCGAGAATGTTCCACAAAACGAAGGTGGACCCATGGCATTTAAAATGGCCAAATAGGTGAAATTTTAAAGGGGAGATATAAGGTAATGTGTTTTAACTAAAGAGTAAATAAATATTTCAAATGAAATATTTAAGACTTGTGCAGCACATGTAAATGTTTTACTTGCCTAGGTAAATGTTGGGGGCATGAGTAAAAGATTTCAAATATTGCCAATTAGAGACCCCTGTTGTTAAAATCAAAATTGCATTTAAATGTTGAAGGTGAAAATTAAAGGTGAAATGCAAATAGGTGAACATTATTGCATTTAAAATGTTTTGGTAAAGCATGTGAGGTAATGTGCATGGGAATAGTTTTGCTCAACTATAGTGCACGAAGGGAATATTTTATGGAGTGAATAAATATTTACTATGTGGAATATTTTATTAGTTGGAAAGTGCAAGTTTATTTTGCAGCAAAGAAAGAACAAAAACAAAATTTTCACAGGAAACAAAGATATTTTCTAGTTGAATGAATATGATGGATATTCTCAAATGGGCATTTTTTCAGTTGCTTGGCAACTTGGTGCAAAGAGAATTTGGAGGCAAAATTTTCTAATGTAAAGGGGAGAGAGAGGAGAGATTCTTTTAAGTTTCTTATTGATCAATGGTGGATGATGTTTCCAGATAACATCTATGGATCAGATTGATTTTCTAGCTTCTTCTATTTCCTATTATTCTCATTCTTCTCTCATTGTAAAGGATTTGGGGTTCCAATTTTTGAAAGCTCTGCAGGGCAGACAGAAGCTCTGGGTAGATTGTAATGCTAGGATGATTGTAACTGAGTCATTAATCTGAAAGTGTGTGTTCTGAATTATGCTTTCATGTTTATTTTAGCTGATAATTGTCTCTGTAGCCGAACTATAAGGCTCTTTTAGATTCAATAATAAAATTGTCTGAGTCTTTTCATGCACATTTTTTGCATTTGAGTTATATCTGTTGTTGCCTTTTGTTCTGTGAATGATGTAATTGCTTTAATGAAGCACAAGTTGCATTTATTATTGCCTATTTTTTAGGGGATAGTGTAATTGCTTTGACAAATATGACATAAGTGTTTTGTTTTAGGTGGATTTATAAAAATAATTATCGAATAAAGCTTCAGTGGTCTAGTTGTCACAATGTGATAACTGCAAAGACCTTCAAAGCATGTTTAGCACTATAGGATGAAGGGCTAGTTATGTGACTCCATAGCCCATTTCTTGGGACTGGTCCATTATTATGTTTTTGTTTTTTTCAATTTGGTACCAATTCTTTAAAATCAAAACCATTTTATTTTTTTGTTGTGACTACTTGTATCTACCATGTTCTCCATGCTAGTTTTTGAAATTCACTCAGGATCTTGCCAATGTTGAGCAATATTTTATGTTTCTGAGCATAACTTTGTGAGAGCATTATCTATTGAGCAATATCATGTTAACTATGTTTGAATCTTTAGATATTGTTAATGGGTCACCCCCCTAGGTCTTACAGAGCCTGACGTGTTCCATTTCCTATGAGTTGGCCAAATTCCCCATTGAATATGATCATTAGAAAGTGGCTAGTCTATAGGATTCACCGGATTGGTTCAATTTGGAGCACCAACAGAATGTTGACTTTGTTGGGGACAATTTGAGAGAATTCTAATTAAAGAATCCAGAAATAGAGTCATATCATTTGCATTGAGTCATATTATTTTCCATTCTTAATTTGGTTCAAATATTGAAGTTCTTGAACCTGGGGAAGATTTATTGCAGCAAAGATCAAGGATATGAGTGTGACTTCATTGTTGAAGAAGACCCAAAATGAGATTTACTCTTGAAAATTATTCCTCTGTGGAAGGAGATGGCGACTCTATCTAAAGAACCAGTTGAATTGTGTAGAAGATTTCCAGATTTTCTGAATTTTTAGTCAGGAAGAAAGATTAACAACTGCTACAAATTTTCCAGGTATTCTCATAAATCTAAAGCAAGTATTATTCTATTTGAAACAATTTTATGAGAACTTTTCAAGACTTGAGATTATAAATGGTTCCCTATTAGATGAATTTTCATTAAGAAATGGAACATTAGTATTTATTTTCATACTTCTAATAAGTAACATGTAAAATGTAATTGTTGAGTAGTATGTTTATTTTTGAATTATGCCTCTGAGAAAGATTAAGACATAAAGATTCAATCAATGTTTTAGAATCATGGCTGGATTAGTAAATGGTGTAATTGACAACCATCTTTGAAGTTGATAATGATTGAATTTGTATATAAGAGGGTTTCCCTATGAAATGACAAGTAAAAGTATGTAGGGAAAACAAGTTCACCAGGTCCTCAAAGGGATTTTGTTATTAAAAGGTATATGCCATTGGTTTTCAGTGGTATTAAAGGTTTCTTGAACCGAATCCCTAAAAATGTTAGGAATTATTTTCTTAAATTCACAGGGAAAAGTTCATAATCAACCTCTAAACATCTGCAAACCTTCATGGATGTGATGAAAGATTATGAGGTAAATCATGTGGACATTGTTATGAAGCTTTTTTTTCAATCCTTGAAGGATGATGCCAGGGATTGGTTCTTATATTTATCATCATGTTCTATAGTTTCATGGAGTTAGTTTATGACAGCCTTTGTTGAGCAATTCGATGAAAGGGTAAACCCAAGTGTGGTAAGGAAAAACTTTATGTAGATCCATATAAGTGAAGATGAGGTGGTTCCATCATTCAATCTTAAATTTACAAAGGCAATAAGAGATATCCCTTAATACATAAGACCAAACAATGTTGAATGTTTGGTTGTGTATTTAGGAGTATTTGATAGTAAGATGGGCTTCTTATTAAGAGATAAAGAGCTTGCAATGTTACTTCAGGCATATCAAACTGCCATGGATATTGAGAACAATTTGAATTACTCTATGATGAAAGGATATCTAGCTACAAGTGTTGGTTATCCCAACACATCTCATGCCAATAGAATTCAAGGATTAGATAATGGAAATGCTTGTCAAGATGACAATACTTGTGCTGTTATAATTTCTCCATCATCAAAGTATGAAGATCATAATGAGCTTCAAGTTGAACATCAATGAAATTTGAGCAATGTTGATCATCAATCTTTTGTGCAAGAACTATATGAGATGAAGAGGGTATGTGCAGATCATGATGGGCCAAAAAGTGGCAATATGATGGGTATGTGGCTGATGACATTTTTTTTACCCAAAATTGATGAAATGAAAAGGGTTTTTAAAGGAGATTCTCAAATTTCCACCAATATAAATTATTCTTTACTTTGAATTTAATAAGTAATTATTATTCATTTTCTATTCAAATTACAACTAAAGTCCTCGATTAATGCTAATTGAAAAAAATTTATAGCTTTCAAATGGTATCACATTTTTGAATCCAAAACATGCATCACATTCTATGCTTCACATACTATAGGATTAAAAAAATAAAAATTGAATTTCATGAAGTTTTGACCAAGTTAAGGTGGTCGACATACAGTTTTATATTTTTTAAAAGTTGTAATAAAAAAATTATAATTAATTATTTACTTGAAAAATTATAAAAAATATGCATCACATCTGACATGAGTCTTCTACTTATATCTAAAATATTATAAAAAATATTATCATTTTATTGTGGTTAGGGTGGTCAGACAAAGACCTACTTCTTATTTTTTCCCTGAAATTTAAGTACTAGTGCATTGAAATTTTAAATTTTCACCAAATAGATTTTTTTTCTTTTTAAACAAACCTAGCAGTTTAGAAACTACATTCAATTTGCTACAGATTCTATTCTTACATATTTTTGAAATAATATGGATAACTTATTCAAATTTTTATGTCATGTTGCCTAACTCTAATTTTTCTAAATTTTTTGCCACTTAAGGGCCTATTTTTTCCATGATGATCCTCCACATACCTAAGAGACAAGAGGAATAATCATCATATAAGTTATTTTTGAGATTTTTGGATGCTTTGATAGAAGTCCCCATAGATTTTAGACCTGAAGATTCTATGTGCATTGATTTGTTTTGTGAGATTTATGAACGGGTATGTGTAGGATCATCATGGAAAAAACAGGCCCTTAAGTGGCAAAAAATTCAGAAAAATTAGTGTTAGGCAACTTGTAAAAATTTGAATAATTTATCTATATTATTTCAAAAATATGTAAGAATAGAATTTGTATAAAATTGAATGTAGTTTCTAAACTACTAGGTTTATTTAAAAATAAATAAAATCTATTTGGTGAAAATTTGAAATTTCAATGCAAGAGTACTTAAATTTCAGTGGAAAAATAAGAAGTAGGTGTGTCCTGTCCTAATTTCACCCTAACCATAATAAAATGATAATATTTTTTATAATATTTTATATATATAGAGGACTCATGTCCAGATATGATGCATATTTTTGTAATTTTTTCCAAGTAAATAATTAATTATGAATTTTTATTACAACTTTTAAAAAATATAAAAAATCGTGATGTCCTAACCACCTTAACTTGGTCAAAACTTCATGAAATTTAATTTTTATTTTTTTAATCCTATAGTATGTGAAGCATAGAATGTGACACATATTTTGGATTCAAAAAATGTGATACCGTTTGAAATTTATAGATGTTTTTCAATCAGCCTATCGATCAAGATTTTAGTCGTAATTCTAATAGAAAATGAATGATAATTATTTATTAAATTCAAATTTTAAGCATGATTTATATTGGTGGAAAGCTGAGAATCTCCTCTAAAAACCCTTTTCGTTTCATCAATTTTGGGTAAAAAAAAGTTGTCAACCACATACCCTACAAATACCCATAATATTGCCACTTTTTGGCCCATCATGATCCTGCACATACCCGAACCTGGGTTGAGTGCTTTGCTAGAGGAATTGAAGCCCCATAGCTTTGACTAAGTACCTGATTGGATAAATATTGTAGAATTAGCCAAGTGTGGTTATGCACAAAATGTGGATTCTCAAAATGGAGACAATAGTGGTCCTCTTGAGGAAAATCAGACAACAATGCAGATAAGTGAAAAGAATATGTTAGAGGATGAACATTGTAATCAGCTCACAATCAACACATGTGCAAATCCTTGTAGCAGTGAGGAAGATGAAGACATATGAGATGATAACAAAGTAAATATGCAAGAATGTTTCTCTTGTGATATCTCAGATGATCAAGCTGTAAATGAGATACAAAGTGCTCCTTCATGTCATGTTGTGATCATCGATTACAATGCATGTGCTGTTGATATGTCATTATAGACTAGTGATTATGATCTTGAGATTGCAGCCTCAAGTATTCATTCAAAAAAATTTGAACATGGTTTGTGAAGTGATGATTTTTCTTGTGATGAAAATCATGATGAGGTTGATGGTTTTGATTGCTTCTCTGAAGATTGTGATTTCTCTTCTAAGGATGATGTAGAAGCATATTCCTCATTTGAAGAATGCAATGATATAGACGTTCATAATGCCACTTGTCCACAAGTGAAGGAACAAATTGCATGTGGTGAATACCCAAAATGTAATTTGGGTATGCTATCAATGAAGCATGTTCATTGTGCAAGTGATGCAGAATTTGAAGATAAGGAAATGTGTGCTCAATATGTTGATTCAAAACATAATGCTAAATATGATAAACATGTTGATAAATATGCTCATGCCCCTGCTACTCATGATTGTTCATATGAAGCAGAGATGGAGACATTTTTGACACATGAAGAGGATGATGATGTACCTGGTGATGAAATAGGAGTTTCAATTTGGGTTGATCAAGTGGCATATTGTGAGAAATATAAGGATCTTGAGTCAACACTATTACCCATTGATAATATTGAAGAGCTTGTTGATTCATATGATAGTAAGGTTTTAGATTGTGTTGACACTAAAAAAATTCTTGATCCATGTGCAGAGCAACCAAGAAATGAGAATAATGGTGAATCTCATGTTGATGAGTGTGAAGTTGAGTACAATTGCTTCCTGTTTGATGTTCCTGATCTGCATAGTATGCAAACAGACATGTTTCTATCCCATGTAAAAGGCATTCATGTGAAAGAAAATGATGATTCTAGTTCTATTTCTAATGAGGATTTTTCAGTTAGCGATGATTCTTTCATTTTTGGATCAGCACACATATCAACTGATATTGTACATGAAGTTACTAGTGCACATGGTTGTCTTCCTGCTATAACTGTTGATGTTGATTTGCTTGAGCCCTCACTTGAGGTATTCGGTTTTGATTTGAATGATGATGTGAAGAATGAATTAGAACATGTTCTCAAACCTAAGATGAGTGCATTCACTCATTCCTTGGGTGATAATGATGCATATGATCCCTATTTCTATGGTACCAAGGTGTTTTCTGATGTACCTAAACCTCAAGATGTCAAAAGATGTGCCTATGTTGTAGTGATTAGTATAAGGATGCTCCTAAATATGCATCTTTTGTCTTTGACATATTGGAAGATGATTTGTATCACACACAACAAGTTATTTATGAAAGCTTTCAGTTTGATTTGCAAATTGATTTTGATGCCAAAGTTTATGATGCCAAAGATCAAATGGACTACAAATTCTTTTATTTCTCAATCTAAGAGAGTGAGCATTCAGTGGAACATGATAGTAAGCTACCCAAGGTAAAATGTCACAATGATTATTTTTTTCAATTAATGTTTGATTTTATGTTGCAAATTGACAAAATTGTAGGTGACATTGGAAAGCACAGTGATATAGTGGAGCATGTCAATGACCGAGCTAGTTTGTGGGTGGTATGTGATAATTTCTCAAATTTGGCCTATGGAAGACATCACAGAACCGAGTGTTTGACAAGGGTAAACACTGACTTCACATTTTTTCATTTGGGGGCCCAAGTGTCACCAAATGAAATTGAAAAATGAAGAATGAATAAGGAGTAGTTTCAATACACCTGATGGACTCAGTATTTGGTCTACTCCCCAGATATCTAGAATCTTGCTATTCCCACAGGGGGCATACATCCCCAGTCAGAGCCAGTATTGGCACTCTCAAATTTCCCAAATTTTAAGTGCCCATTTAAAAAAATTTGCCTCTGCACTTTTAGAAGTGCACTTGAGAAATCTACCTGAATGACCTACTTTGGAGGGTCATAATTTGATGCATATTGATTTTCATGCAAAATCCCTTTGTAGACACACTCATGTGTCATATGTGAGTATGCATTTCAATTTTAAGCCTCCCACGATAAGTTTTGTCAGGGTTTCAAAAAGTGAAGCTGGAGGGTTTTGGCACTTTTCTGCTATTTGCAAACTTTTAGTTTTGCAAAGTTGCCTCCTGTTTGAGCTTTCATTTTACAACTGGTTGATCATCATGCCAAAATGATTGTTTCTCTGTATTATCCATACCAAGATGAGATCACATGTCAAGTTTTAGAGCTTTATGAGTTGATTTTCTATTTTTACCAAGTCAAAACCAAATGCAATTTATTCAGTTTTGCACCTACATTTTCTAAAATCTTTCTAAGAGGTCAACTTTGACCTTCAATATCTTTTGATCAATGATGATTGAAGCTAATCCCTCTTGTACATGAGTTCACTGCACCAAACTGATCTACTATGTCCAGTGGTAGCTCGCTAGGAGTTGATTTGATATTTTTGCAAAGAGCTGATCTCTTGAGTTTTAATTGGTTTAGAACATCTATTTATTGCTGAAAGTTCAAGTAAACAACTTTGACAGCGAATATCTTTTTCCTCATGACTCATTTTTTGAACCATTTGTTGCACTTCATTCTTGGGTCTGATGTCTACACGCCTGCAAGTTTTCATTGCTTCACGAGGTCGTTCACCTAGTTTTCAAAGGCGATTCCAAAGCCCACTTAGCCAGTTTTGCTCATTGTTCAAATGTGCCTGAAAGTAAGTTCTACTGAAAACCCATTTTAAATTTTTAGTACTAGATGCATTCGAAAGCTGTCTAAAGTCAATTGAGCATAAAAATTGTTTGAAAATGAAAAACTTTTTAGTCTTACCATCGGGGGCTCGACATGCTTTGCACTATTATGGTGTATGTCAGTGCACGGTTGAATATAAGAAGATTAGAAGATGAACCATTGTGTACATTGTTCTCTTTATTCTATATAACATCAAGGTCCTTTCCTCTAAGTTTCACACGTCAAGAATCTGAATGGATTGACTTACTTTTGGAAACATATGAATCTAATGATTTTCATTGGTCTAAAGATTTGAAACCAATAAGCATGGATCAAGCTATTGATTGAATAGTTATAATTGAAGGAGGAACTTGAGAGACAAAGAGATCATTCCATCTGATGCACATTGCTTGGAGATTATCCCTTCAACATGTTAAAAGGTGACATTATTCAACTTTCTTGTCGATAGTTAAAATTACTTTGCATCCATTTGAAATACAAGGGAAATATTTACAGGAGGGACAAAACATTCATCAAATATTATAATTGCCTGGTTACATAAAATGGGACACCATTATACTCTCTTAGAAGGATCCAATGGTAGTAATATATTTTCAAGAAGGATTGATGATCATTGAGTAATTGGCACAACAAGGAGTAATTCCACTAGTTGAAGAGATGATCAAACACAAAAATTGTTTGAGGGGCCTCCACTTTGGTGTTGGGCACGTAAGAAGATCTTACTTATGTTTATTCTGCAAAAGGAAATAAGAATACATTGAAATTGTGAAGGGAAATGGAGCAGCCACGCACTAACAAAGGAAATGTCTCAAATAAAAAATAACCTTAGCAACCATTAGAATCCCGTGTCAAGTGATTGAAAGCCAGGAATGGATAAGTCAAGTATTAATAATACTTTGAAGCCTCCAAACAAAGTCTAATTTCCAGTGCATAAAGAAGGGGCCACCACACTAGTTTGAGAAGAATGTCATAGTCACAAGCAACACACAAAATGAATTTGGTGGAGTCTTTTGAAAATTTCAAGCAGGTCTGTTGGAAGGAGAACCCGCGCCATGATCATAGAGAATGCACCATAAAACTGTTTGTTGAAAAGGTCTTAGAAACTTGCCAACGAATGCAATAGAAAGAGGCACGCAGTGTGTGAAGGAAGACAATGCACTGCTAACACCCTGAAGCCTCATTCACACCTTGTGAAGCAATGCAATGGCGTGACATTGAGAGTTGTTTCACTTTAGCATCAAAAAATACCCATAGCCATGAGATGAATGAAGTCAATTGATGGAAGCATAGTTTGTGAGAGGTGCCCCGTGAACTAGTGAAAATGCCTTCAATGGTGATTAAAACTCATCAAACGTTTTATTGTCTATTATGTGCAAAGAGAGGAGGCGCCATGACAAAGAGTTACAGGCAGAACACAATGCAAAGGCCGAGCAAACGCCAAAGTGAAGATTAGGGCAAAAGACAAGTAAAAACAAGATCAACCGCAAAGAAAGAGTGTGAAAATGCAAGGAAATCCCAGCTTTTCCCTGCCATTTTGCGGGATAAAGGTGCTTGGTTTTTAATTCTTCCAAAATAGCGGGATGGTACCATGTGGCAATGGGCCAAGGCTAAACCTTCATTGAGTGGGTGTATTTTAATTTCTCTATGCAAATATTTAAAAGGGGCCTTCGTTTGTTTCAAAAAGGCAACATTTTAAAAATTAAAATGTTGGCTTCTATGTGGGCCCACCAAAGTTAATGCATTGGGATGAAATTAATGAAAGGGTTTGCATTTGTTTTTAAAAGACTAAGGAGGCCCGATGGAAATATTAAGAAATTTTTAGTCTTCCTTGCTGCTTCGCGGGTTCAAAATGAAAGCTCATCTAATTCTCGAGAGGTGAGCGAGAATGTGCCACAAAAGGAAGGTGGACCCATGGCATTTAAAATGGCCAAATAGGTGAAATTTTAAAGGGGAGATATAAGGGAATGTGTTTTACCTAAAGAGTAAATAAATATTTCAAATGAAATATTTAGGACTTGTGCAACACAGGTAAATGTTGGGAGCATGAGTAAAAGATTTCAAATATTGCCAATTAGAGACCCCTATCGTTAAAATCAAAATTGCATTTAAATGTTGAAGGTGAAAATTAAAGGTGAAATGCAAATAGGTGAATATTTTTGCATTTAAAATGTTTTGGTAAAGCATGTGAGGTAATGTGCATGGGAATAGTTTTGCTCAACTATAGTGCATGAAGGGAATGTTTTATGGAGTGAATAAATATTCACTACGTGGAATATTTTATTAGTTGGAAAGTGGAAGTTTATTTTGTAGCAAATAAAGAACAAAAAAAAAAAAATTCACGAGAAATAGAGATATTTTCCAGTTGAATGAATATGATGGATATTCTCACATGGGCATTTTTTCAGTTGCTTAGCAACTTGGTGCAAAGAGAATTTGGAGGAAAAAAATTCTAATGTAAAGGGAAGAGAGAGGAAAGATGCTTTTTAGTTTGTTGTTGATCAACGGTGGATGATCTTTCTAGATGACATCTATGGATCAGATTGATTTTTTGGCTTCTTCTATTTTCTTTTATTCTCATTCTTCTCTCATTGTAAAGGATTCGGGGTTCCAATTTTGGAAAGCTTTGCAAGGCAGACATAAGCTCTAGGTAGATTGTAATGCTAGGATGATTGTAACTAATTCATTTATTTGAAAGTGTATGTTTCGAATTATGCTTTCATGTTTATTTTAGCTGATAATTGTCTCCATAGCTGAGCTATAAGGTTGTTTTAGATTCAATAAAAAAATTGTCTGAGTCTTTTCATGCACATTTGCTACATTTGAGTTATATTTGTTGTTACCTTTTGTTCTGTGAATGATGTAATTGCTTTAATGAAGCACAAGTTGCATTTATTATTGCCTATTGTTCAAGGGATAGTGTAATTGCTTCAACAAATATGATAGGAGTGTTGTGTTTCAAGCATATTTATAAGAAGAATTATTAGATAAATCTACAATTGTCTGGTTGTCACAATGTGATAACATTTGCAAAGACCTTCAAAGCATTTTTAGCATTGTAGGATGAAGGGCTAGTTATATGACTCCATAGCCCATTTCTTGGCACTGGTCCATTATTATGCTTCTGCTATTTTTAGTTTGTTCCCAATTATTTAAAATCAAAACCATTTTAATTTTGTGTTGTGACTCCTTGTATCTGCCATGTTCTCCATGCTAGTTTATGAAATTCACTCAGTATCTTGCCAATGTTGAGTGATATTTTGTGTTTCTGATCATAACTTTGTGAGAGCATTATCTATTGAGCAATATCATGTTAATTGTGTTTGAATCTCTAGATATTGCTAAAGGGTCACCCCCTAGGTCTTACATAGCCTGAAGTGTAGGGGAAATGTGTTCTAATTCTATTTCCTGTCAGTTGGCCAAATTCCCCATTGAATATGATCATTAGAAAGTGGCTAGTCCATAGGATTCACTAGATTGGTTCAATTTGGAGCACCAACATAGAGCTTCTGCTTATGAAGAGGACGAGACACCATTAAAACCTCTGAATTTGCAATTGTGTGTAAGCGTAAATTCTTTAGAGTTGTCATCTTCACGGCCTTTAACTATTGTTGTATGTAACATTATGGATGATTTCATCAATAATTTTATTGATAAGCCACTAAGGCCATTGTTACATCTTCTCTTCCATTCTACATTCCATTTCCTCTTCTAGCATAGGAATATTGAGTGATTACTCGATTCCTGAGAATTGTCAGCCTTAATAGCAAACCTTGTCTTGTTCTTCTTCATGGTCGGTGGCTTCTATAAGTTGTTTCTCTGCATAAAAGGAAGCCCACAGGAATATTGAGTGATCAACCCACTAGATTTTAGGGCAAGGTTATTTCACCAAAAGAAGAATGGCGCCCAATCCATCCCTTCCACTTCCATCGACACAATTTTTCCACTACCACTAATCATCTTGTTAATAGCTGGCAAAGAATACAAAGGGTTTATTTTTTCTTACACCATTATTTCTGTTGGCTTCCTATAGAGGTCGTGCTGCCATTATAAGGTTACACCTCTCGGCATACTTACAAGAAAAAATGATAACTAGCTTATATATAGTATTTTAATAATATATATATAAACACCGAGAGATATCCTTCTCAAGGCGTCTATTGTACTTTTATGTCAAGTAATAATTAAAAAATAGACGCCTCAAGAAGGATTTCTCTCGGTGTTTATATATATTATTAAAATAATATATATAAGCTAGTAGTATTCGTAGAGGGACATAGATGAAAAAATTATTATTGCTAGGGTTAGGGTTAGGGCTATGGTTAGGGTTAGGGTTAGGAATAGGGATAGGGTTATGTATATATAATACTTATTGATTATATAATATAAATTTAAATAATAATTGTTTAAATTATTTTATTTTAAATAAAATAAAAATAAAATGAAACTATTATATAATACAATTATATAATAAAATTATAAGAAATAATAAAATAATAATTATTTAAACATAAAATTTATATAATAGTTTTGTTAAATAACAATGTGTATAATATAATTTATGTGAAATAATAATAAAAAATTATTAATTCTATTATTAGGTTTAGTTCAATGAGAGAAAAGAGTTGCATAATAAGTTGGTTCATAATAATAACAATATATGAATTTAATTTTATAATTTTTATTATTACTATTATTATTTAATTTATCTCTAATTTACCTATTTTCTAGCTTAATTTACTTAATGTTGCTCCCTATTATTGGATGTTTGGGAATACCTACATCAACCATACATTGTCTTGATCATCATTCCTCAAACTCACATGTATTGAAGGTTAACCACTAGATTGAAGCATTTGATTGTTATTAAGATTCAATAACATAATTTTTTACTCAAACTCGTTCATTCATATTTCATAAGTAATAGTTCACAAAGTTCATTTTTCATAATATGAAAAGTCTAATTAACAAGATCTGCATAGCAGCGAAGTTCTTTCCAAAAATTTCAAGAATAGTCCTATTTCAATTTGTTGTGTTTGCTACATGTTTTAGCAATAGTTTTGATATTATAAAAACTTAATAGTAATCTTGAAATTTGTGAGATGGTGACATGTAATATTATAAATAAATTGGTGGAGTAATGTGTTAGGAAATCTATTGATAGACCTTATCAAGGATACTTATAAGCATGAGATAATGATTTTACTCCAAATGAGAAGAATGGCATGGGTACATTAGGCCACATAATCATTTGTAGCATGGTCATCTAGAACATCAAAAGCAAATTCATTCTTCTTTACATATGTTGTCAAGTCCACATGAAGGAAAACATTTGTTTCAGTCATAATATAATGTTGTGGTCTCTTAAGTTGTTTGCTACTATAATTTCTTTCAAAATCTAGAGAAAACTAAGTTACTCAAATTCACTATGTTAGCCAATAGATATAATTTTTGAAACATTTGGTGACGCCTTATGTTCTAATCAACACCTCATTGTTTTAAACTATATACTATTTCCACTATTGAATGCAATGAGAATGACCAATAAACATTTAAGGCAGTACATCTCTGTCTTCATAATTATTCATTTCTCTCACCTTGTAAAAAGGTGAACTGGGCCATAATCTTTGGAATTTGGTTAAGCATCACCTTCCTTTATTCATAAGCCCTTATAACCTTATGTCAAGCTTGAATAAAATAAGTTGTTATTAAAAAGTGAAAGTTGAGTGTGAGTCAATAAAGAAAAAAGATAATTATGAACTATGATAAAGGATACAAAGAAATCCAATAGTGCACGTACTGCAGTATCCACAAGCCATGACATATTTGGCTTTAACAGTTCCGACTCTAGAGTCCTTACAAGTATACTGAACATAACACCATAACAAGAAAATGAAACATGTGTTATGTTAACATTCTCAGCCATCAAAAACAACTCTTGAAAACACAGGCATAAAAGAAAACATCAAATATAGCTTTATAACTTCCCACATAAGTTATATTCCCTATTAGAGAAAATATGAACATCAGTGGATTCAAACCCTGATAACAAAATAAAATACATTTATAAATATGGAATCTACTTCATACAAAAATAATTGAAAATATGTATTTTAAGTTTTACTTTCTTTTTTTTGTTCCATGTTTAATGGACAACATTATAGGCCAATTATGGTTATCCTTGAACTAAGATGCTAGCATAGGGATGGCACAACTAAAATTTGTGCTTTTCCAAGAGGCGTTGGCTTTGATTTAAACTTTTTTTATTTAAGTAATATTGATGGATTCATCTAAAAAAGAAAAGATGCTAGATAAGAATTATCTATCCGGCTAGCAACATGACCTAAGTGTTGATGTTTTATTCCATACTTATACATACATTTTGATAGTTTGGCCAAATAATTGAGAGAGAGTCTAGTATAGTAATATCATTCTAGGGTGTAAGTCAAGGTGAATTGACCCCACAATATTTGTATCTAAAAGGTGTTAATAACCAACTTTTTTGGTTAGTGTTGAAAGTGCATTTATATTGATAAGAGAAAGAAAAACGTAAAATAAGAATCCCTTGAAAAGAAGGTTTAGAGATTTACCTTTAGCAATACCATGTGCAATCCTCACTCTTGCAGAGCAATTAAGATACTTCCCATCTTTTGCATCCAAAAAGTGCAACAAATTTCCACTGGGAGAAAAATCATAAACCAGAAAGCACTCAAAACAATGGCAATGCCAAGAGTTTTAGTGGGCTTGGAGCAATCCTTGCAGCTCTTTGTCAAATCTACAGTCTCTGGAATTTTCTGCGATGGAGATATTGAAAGCTTTGGAACATTCCCAGTGATTTTTGGTGCCTCTGAACCTAGAGGCTCTAACCTTATGAAAGACATACTCAAATTACATTAACTTAGTCCAACAAAACCTTCTCCATAGAGCTTTGAATTGTTTCCATTTTGAAATCCATCTTGCAATTCTTTCAAATCTTTAACCACACCAGAAACATGTTCACCCCATTTTAAGCATGAAATTGAAGAGAAAATCACATTGATAGTCCATAAAATCGATGCTTAGTTATGGAGGGAGAAAATGCTTCTAAACTAGTATTATAGGAAATTAGAGACTGGAACAAAGATCTGAAATTGTGTAGTGTCAAACCTCTTGGTAAAGAGTGCAATGAAATGAAAAAGAAAATCAATAAATAAATGTGCATATTATAAGCTAAGAGCAAGAAGCTTTAGGCATAAGGTTGGTGAGAATGTTGGGGTGACTACTACTCTTTCTTGGGTTTTGGGTTTTATTGACAATTTTGTTGTAGAAAACATGGTCTTTTGTCACTACGATATTAAGTTCATAATATTGTATATACTGAAATGAAAAAGAAAATATTAATATATAATGGAAAAAAAAGGAAATGTAGGATCAGACAACAAAGTTATATATAAAATAAAGCATAATATCATAAGATCAATTGACTTTTAACATTTAATCTAAAATTTTCAATAGGGTGTGGTCAAGTGGTTGGACTGTTTGGTAATCATGGTGGAGACTGAGGTTCAACTCTTCTCAAGGAGATCTTAGTTAGTTTGTCTAGTAGAAGGTTAAATACATTTACCAGTAATTGCATAGTTAGCTTGTGCAGTAGAAGGTTAAATATTTAACCAAACAAATTATAAGAATATAAACTTAGACCTTAGAAGCTTTGAAATGCAATTGATAAGAACTTACATTTAAACTAATTTGTGGAAGGACTGCCATTTGATCCCGATATTTAAATTAGCACAATAAATACTCAAGCGAAAGAAAAATTTTGGTTAATCACATATCTAGAAATACCCACATAGAAATACCCACATATCTAGAAATACCCACATAGAGTCCATTGATTTCACCTCAGATATGAGCTTGGTTAGGATCCTACACCCTATACTCTGAGGTTCGGCTCAAGTACCCCTTTCACCTACCATGAAATACTCATAACACCACTGCAACATCTGCACCGTGTCTGGTTCCCTGCTGACTTATGCTTCCTGTGAACATCTCACAACGCTTGTGACATCTTAAACCAGCTTGTAGCCCATGTCAACTTCCTTTGAAACTCCTCGCCTTTGAGGATCACTTGCAACCACTGCTTGGTTGGCTAACTGCACTTTCCCTGGATAAGCGACTTCTTATGTGGGGGCTCTAGAGTGCATGCTCATTGAGTCCACATATAACTACGTCCATGTTGTTGATGTCCGACTTCAATGCATCCCATGATGGGTCTGTCTTCATGGATAGCTGCTCTATCTGGCATCCACATTGTTGGTGAACAATGTGGGGCATAATTCTGGCTTGCTTGGGTGCACATCCTAATGATGTGACTTAGAAGAGTCCCTTGGGAACTACTTCGGTGCATACCCAACCATTGGGTCCAACCAACTGTCATGGGGCTAGACCAGTGAATGGATAAAATGCACCTTTTCTGCTTTGAGAGGTCTATCTCGTGTGATACTGCTCAACAAACTACTTTTGACTCCCTTGCAAACAAGCCCTTTCCTATTCATAGATTATGCCTTTGGTCCAGCGAGTCCTCATTCTGAGGAACTCGACTTCTACAAGTGCATCGTAGAATTATGCACATGCGAGCTGCTACAAGCTCTTCGGCTTGCATGTTAGGAACATGACTCACTTTTTTCACTTTCTTGAACACTGTTACTCACTAGTACAAACTTGGTCATTCCACTGAGTGCTTCATCCTAGTGTCCCTCATAAGATGACAAATTACTAGTCTCATTCACCTTGAACTCAGAGTTCACTCTTCACATGGACAGGCTCTTGGAGCTCTTCCAGATCCAACACCAAACTCACGATGAGTTCCTTCTTGCTCTTTGGGGAGGTTGAATCCAACTGAGTAACTCCCGCTTACTGTATTGAGCCAAGGATCCTAGATCACTTGGTCCAATGACTTCAAGGACTGTGTGACTTGCACAAACAATACCAATCTAATTATTTGGGACTCCTTCCTTGCTG
The DNA here is from genome assembly GCA_007258455.2 of Sequoia sempervirens. Classification (NCBI taxonomy): domain Eukaryota; kingdom Viridiplantae; phylum Streptophyta; class Pinopsida; order Cupressales; family Cupressaceae; genus Sequoia; species Sequoia sempervirens. The sequence goes on along the minus strand of VDFB02281492.1, from coordinate 599,317,859 downwards.
CCCCATTCTTGGGTTGAACAACAACTTCATTGGCATCCATCCTTGCTCGTACTGTACACCATACTGATTGACTCGGCCCTTGAGGTCAACCCCTAAGATCTTGCTAAGGAGGATTGGATCTACCTCAAGAGTATACTGACATGCTTTCACTTTGACGGTGCCCATTTGTACCTTGCACGATATGGTCTAGTACTAATTGCAGGGAGCGCACCTGGTGCAACTCCTTGACTTGCACTTGAATGTTGAGAAGTAGACTTGCTCTATCCTTAGGCTTACATGAGCTCACTTGCTAGAACTCCCACTAGCTCATTCTAGACTTTGCTTGACAGTGTTGGAATGCGCTTGGCCATCCCAAGCTTACTATTGCTAACTCGGATCCATAGCTCACCCAACATTGCATACCTCTTTTTACCTCATCGCTTGGGATGAATTCCAACACCTAGCTCACTCGGCAGCTTGCCTTGGAACTAACTCATGTTGGTCCTGCTACTGCATTTCATAGGGATTAGGATACTAGGTCCACCATAAAACCTCTCTCATCACGTCTAGGGCGGAATGAGATTCTTCCTCATCCCTAAATACTGATGAAGGCACCTGAGTCGATGGGGACTCGAGGTGGGAGCTACTTCTGTTTCACTCCTAGAAGGAAGAGTTGGAGGAGCACCCTTGGTTGGTGTCCTCCTGTGAACTCTCGGTGCAAGCTTGGTTGCATCCCTATGATGTTCCTTTCCATTTGAATGATCATACCTCCCTAGATTGGTACAACACCTACATGACAGCATGGCATGGTGTAGGGACTACTTGGCTTAGTTCCTGGAAGGAAGAGTCTGAGGAGCACCCTGGATTGTTATCCGAGGAAACCTTTTTCAAGTGAGGTTTTGAATGATGGTGTTGGCCCCGTTTCTTACCATAAAAGTTGATGCCAGTGTTGTTATATGTAATTTCCTTCCTACCTTTACATTTAAACTTCTTGGCCTTGAAGTTGGAACTATAGTGGAAAAAATACTAAATTGAAAATAATAATGTGTTATGAAAGCAATGAACCCAATAAACACATGATAAATGTAAATGAAAGATTTATTGCAAAGTGCAATTTATAAGAAGCTAGTAAAATTTGAGAAAAGATGTGAAGCTACAACACTCTAATTTACATTTGGATAAAAATTCCTTTATAGCTATTTTTAGCAAAAAATGAAGTTTAAATGGAAAGGGAAGCCATTCACCCTAGAATCTAGAAAGCCATGTGTCAAGTGTTTCCCTAGGAAGTTGAGAGGATATGTAAGAACATGAAATTCCTCAAGACACAAAATTTTAGTTATCCAAAAAAATAAGATTTTTTTTTTAATTTTTGGATTTTCCAAAATAAAAAAGATCAGACTTTGGCAAACAAATTATTGTGCCCTTTCAACATATTGTACACAACCCAAGGTTTTCAAGTTTGACACATTCAATGGTTTCAAATGATGACCAACAGTCCTAGATTCATGGCCATAAAAGGCCACATACTATATTTTGGGTATTTTACTAAATTATTGTCCCTAACTACCCCTTGTATCATGTGTCTCCCTAAATATTGCTCAAAATGTTTATTATGACCAATTTCAAAAAAAATCTTAACAATTATGTTTCTATGCAAGCTTCAGTTTAGAACTTGCAAGATTGAACTGGAATTAAGAAATCTATTTTGTAACAAAACAAAAAAGTGGATGAGCATGTGGGGCTTTAGCTTACAATAATGTTCAAACTTAAAATAGAAATCAAGAAATAAAAGAGCATGCAGGGTAAAGATTCATGTTAAGCTTGTGGTGAAAGAAGCCTGGCAGGGAGACAAGAATACTAGCCCAATGAATTAAGCAGGAACTTGAGAGGGAAAATACTTCTGATCGGTGCAGCATAAAAAGGACCTTTGTTGACAACATGAAACTCCTAATCAATCAACCAAGAAATTTGATGCAGGGGCATCATAGAACACAACATTTAATTCTCCGAGCCAATTGATTGTCTTGGAACTATTTAGCCAACCTACCTCAGTTGTATTATTACTAGTCAGAAAGTGTATAGGATTTGTGATTTAAAACTTTTGTCAATCAATTGCTACAAAAAATTTATCGAGGTTAGAAATATTGTTATTCAATGCTTGAAAGGTATAGATTAGAGAAAAACAGATCTTAGCATTAGTTTGCAGAAATTGAAAATGGGCATGGTTGAAGCCTTATTCAACTAGTGTCTTTAAAATTAATAATTTTATCATTGTCTAATGGAGAAAAGATATAAAAAATGTGTAGCTCCTAAAGGATCACACAAAGCAAACTAGCATATTCATTGAGCCCCCTAGTGCAGAGAGTGCACCTTCCATAGGGAAAGATCATAATATAGTACAAATCATGCAAGTGTACAAAATTCAAACATAACAAAATTACTTATTTACATATATGAAATTTGTAGTCCAGTATGGTAGATCATTTGTGAAAGTGAAATTAATGGAAACAATAAGAGAGTCATTGTTAAACAATTTTTACAATGAAATTGTTAATAGATAGTGTAAAAGTTCCTTGCAATTGGAATCTGCATAACACATTGTAATAGGACTCACCAGGACTCAGTGAGTCCCGAGTTGAGTCACCCTGGCCGAGTCCCGGTGGCTCAAACTTAGACTTGGCTGAGTCCTGGCTGGACTCACTGAGTCCAGGTGAGTCTTGTCAACAAGACTTGGTAGGAAAGGTTTGAAAAGTGTAAAAAATTACATGAAATTTAAAGTTAAAACTTGTTTTTTTTACTCATTGTGAATGTAAAATGATGTACGCCATGAAGGTTTGTATGGTATCACAAGGGGCATTTCTCCTTGACCTCACTGAGGGCACTGCCCCTTGAACCCACTGAGGGTGTTGCCCCTTGACCCCACTAGGGGCACTGCCCCATGACACCACTGGGGGTGTTACCCCCATACCCCCATGCAAGGGGTGTTGCCCCTTGACCCCATTGGGGGCACTACCTCTAGACCATCACAAGGGGCGCTGCCTCCAGATCCCTACAAGGGGCACTACCCCTTGACCTTGATAGGGGTGCTGACCCTAGGCCCCCGCAATGGGCATTTCCCCTTGACCCCACTAGGGGCGTTGCCCCCAAACCCATGCAAGGGGCATTGTCCCTTGACCTCACAATGGGAATTGCTTCTTGAACCCACTAGGGGCACCCCCAAACCCCCACAAGGAGCACTATACCTTGACCCCGCAATGGGTGTTTCCCCTTAATCCCACTAGGGGTGCCCCCAAACCCCTACAAGGGGCTCTACCCCTTGACCCCATTGGGGGAGCTGCCCCAAAACCCCCACAAAGGGAAATGTCCCTCAACCCCTTTAGGGAAATTTCCCTAATACTTGAGATTATGGCTTCTGCATCATCTAGGACCTATCATAGGCACATTTGTAGGAAGGATGTAGGCTCCTTTGAGCCATAGACATCTAGTTATTGTTTTGAATCTTTTGATATTTCATATTTTTTTGGAACATTTTATGTCATGGATTTCATATTCGATGATTTTTGTATACATTTGAGCCTTTGACTATATATCTAAGTATGGTATTTCCTTGAGTAGATCAGCTAAAATTTGTGTTTATACTTATATGATTAATGTTTACTTGTGTTAGTAACGAGGACCTTGATTGGGTTGATTAGGAATATAGAGAGTTTGAGGCTATATTTATGGCAAAGGAGGAGGCTAAACCACGAGAAAACACATCCACAACTAATGTTGGTGAGGGTAGCATGGAGTCACAAGTAGATACTATGGTTGTAGTTGTTACATTATCTAGGACCCACCTTAGATGCCTTCATAGGAAGGATGTAGAATCCTTTGAGCCATAGACTTGTAGTTATTATTTTGACATTTCATATTTTTTTGGAACATTTGATGTCATGGATTTCATATTCCATGAGTTTTTTATACATTTGACTATATTTATATATCTAAGTGTGCTATTTCCTTTAGCAACTCAGCTACAATTTGTGTACTTTATACTCATGTGATCAATGTATACTTGTGTATGTGATAAAATTTTCTTCTATTTAATGATGTTATTGTGTCTTTAAGGTTTATTCAATAAAGGGTGCTTGAAACAAGTTTTAAATCCTTAAAAATCTATAAATTTCTAGGGTTTTTTCATTTTGTCGAGTCTGTGTCAAGTCACCCTAGCCAAGTCCAAGTTGAGTTTGAGTCTCGTTACTATGGCGTAACAAGAACACTATAGGAAAAATGTCATCTGTATATTGCTCATATGTGATTTCTGCAAGCTTTGGTAAACTTTGTTTAAGGAGGTCTCCATTTAAGTAGCAACCAATCTTTCCTTCTTTCATATACAATGTACAAGCTAGATTGTGACAGTAGGAAATTTGCATGGTTCTTTTGCAATACATGCAATTGGCAGATCCTTTTTTCAAGAGATTTTTTAAGTAGCATGGAGTGATGACATGTGCTACAATAAGCTTCGAAGGGGGAAAGTGGACATTCTTTGGCTTGAGTGTGCCAAGTACCTGTGAATAAAAATAAATTGTTATGTATCGTGTAGGGAGCTGAAATAATTTAATAGATAGGTTATTAATGTAGAGAGCTTCACAACCTTTCAAAAATCCTCAAATAACCCTCGTAAAATCCTCACAAACATTTAATCAAACAGTTGGCATACTTGCAAATAGTTTTCAAAACTTGGGTTGCAACTTGCAACAAATAGTTTTCATTCAACAAATAGAATTTACAAATATTATTTTCAGTCACTAATGCACTGATGGACAGAAACATATGTCCAATCTAACATCCTATATGCAAAAAAAATGATAAACTAAAATAAACTTATCAAATTATGTGGGCTTTTTTTTTTTGAAGCTTAATTGGCTCAATACAACCATATCCTCCACTTGCAACACAACATCTTCACTCTGAATGCCTGGAACATTCTGTGGCTGTAAAATATCATTTAAAACCTGCAATACATAGAAAAAATCTATCCTTTTGAGAATACCATGCCTTCCTTTTTACCCTCCTTCAAATCCTCTTCAAATTTCTTCTCATCTCAACGAGATTCTTCACCATTTTCTTCATCCGAAATGAAATTGTTTTTCATTTCATCTTCTCCTTCTCTCCCTGAATGGTATGCCCACATTCTTGGCTGCACATTAGCCTCCAAAAATTTAAAAATAAAATCCTCATTAATTTATTTTTCATAACTCTCAAATAAAGATTGGAGTTACAATTACCCACTCCTTCCTTATCTCCTAAAAAGGCAAAATGCAAAAATCAAACCTGGATACCCACCTCCTTAGCTCCTAATTTTTAGGGATAATTATGGGAAGTTTTTAAAAACATATTCCTTCAATTTCCCACATCCTCCATGCTTTTTGTGGCATTTTATCTATTTATTGCATTAAAATTGCAATTTTGTCTGAATTCCACTATGCCAACTTGTCACATTTAAAAGTTGTGTATTGGAAAATTAATTTAATTAACATTCAATCAATTAAAAATATTAAACATGAATTTCCAACCACATAATCCCACACCAAAATTAAAAAATTCATAAAAAAACTAAACCTCCTTTTTTTTTGGTTGATGTTTATTGCTCATTCACCTAGGATGCTCCTGCATCAGTTATATAAATGTAAAAATAATTTTTTTATTTTTTTTGCTCTTGCCTGAATGTTGCATTTTACAAGAGTTTGCAATTATGCTCTTGTGCATGCATCATTGAGCTCCTCAAAAATATTGATTGTGTTGTGTGCATTATGTTTGTGCCTTGTGGACCATTTCTAACAACATTTTTTAAAAGGAGGAGTGACATGTCTGTTTTTAAAAACATTTGTTGTAAATATGCACCAAAATTTGTGTTGGCACTTGGGATAACAACCTACAAAATAAAATTGTTAATGAATTTAAGTTCATAAGTAAAGTTGAATATGAAAATAAAACATAGATGGTTAGATATATACAATTTCCATGTCTTCTTAGATTTCTCCATCTTTGACATGCACTTCGAACTGGTTTTTGTTCAAATGATAAGATGTCCCTATTGCTCCAAATGAACCAATAGAATAGTTGTAGTCTACTTGTATTAGTTGGGAGATATTGATGTCTAGAGTTAATCTACGTTTTTTTGCAAACAATTGGAATGCTTTCAACTATGCTTCCATTGGTTAAGACAAGGCAACAATCTGCATTGCCTATTTCATATGGAGTTTTAGTCTTGATTAAAAAGTTGGTGATGCAGATGCTAGACTCAACAAACATATGGGGCAAGAATGTATTTATCAGATTGTTGCTAATGTTTATAGTTATAGTCATTTGACAATTGCAATCTATGAGATCCACATGTACTATTTATGCCTTTCTTTGGGTGTTGGTGTACTTGGTAGAAGCAAGACCATATACAACAAGGACATCTCCTTCGAATACAAAACCAATTCATTTTGTGCAAAGCTCCAATATTGTACTAGGTTTTGGGTTTGTTGAATTTAGGCTTTAAAAATGAATTGTGTAGTTAATTATATGTTGTAAACATGTATTATAGTTGTCAAAATTGAAGAATACAAAATGCACATTATTCTCAATTGTGTGAATATAAATTAATGATTTTTCAGTATCTATGTTGGTGTTTGTAGAAATCTATGGAAAATGTAGAACCATATATATAACTTTTTTACTAAATTTGGTATAAAAGAAGACTTAAAAGTTAATACCTTTCTTTGCTAGTTTGAGTAGTCATTTTGGTAGGAGATGTGCTTTTTAGTTTGATGCTTTCCAAACGGCTGTAGTAGGAAATGAAATTATCAGTCATGAAATTTGCAGATATTACTATTTAAATTTTCATTAATTTGGAAGAATTGACAAGTCTCACCATTTTGTTATGTGTTATGTTGTAGTTACAGAAAATGCATGTTATTCTCAATTGCATGAATATAAATAAAAGTTTTTTCACTATGTAGAAATCTATGGAAAATGTATCTAAGTATATACATAACTTATTAAAAAAGTTTGGTAGAAAAGAAGAGTATTAAAAATTAATACCTTTCTTTTCCACTTCGAATGGTCATTCTCGTAAGAGAAGTGCTATTTAGTTCGATGCTTTCCAAATGAATGTAGCAAGAAATGCAATTGTTAGTCATGTAATTTGTGGAAAATACTATTTAAATTTTAACTAATTTGGAAGAAATGGCATGTTTGACTGTTTTGTTATGCATTATTTTGTAGGTATAGACAAAGATTCATCTACACCATCTACATCAAGATCTTCACTTATTTCCATGTTTTTGAGAAAACTACAAATTACTTTTATTTTTTACTTTTATAGTAATCTACGGTTAAAATAGTTTTTTTGTATTACTTTTAGATATATTTCTTATATATTTGGAAATTGTTTTGTAGTTGATTTTTGGCTAGTATAAATACCTTTCGTCTGATGTAATATTGGTTGTATGGATAGTCGTTGTTGGAGTGTTGTTAACTTTATTCATGTCCAATCGCCTTTGACAAAACAAATGTGTTAGTCAACTATGGTTTTTCAAGAAGATATTTTGTTAAAGAAAATAAATTATGTATGTTGTACACATAATTTACTCTTTTTTTGTGCCTTGTGTTTTTGCAAGTACTAAAGTAGATACTTTGTTTTTCCCAATAGAAATGATTTCAAGTCACCTACAAAACAATATTTCTATTATTTTTCATTATATGAATTATGATTTGTAGAATAGTATAACTAATGAGTTTAAGCACTATTTTTTAACTCAGAGTTCATGTATGTAGACAATAAAATGTTTTATCATATAAATTTGTTGTACATGATTACCTTTTCCAAGATGTAGAGCATGGCTAGACAATGTTGGCAACATGAAATAGAAGAGTGTCATGGTCTATCTAGTACAATTTGAACCTTTGAATTTTCGTTGTGTTTGCACAATTATTTTTCCACACATGATCAATAATGGTCCTTGAAAAAAGTTTTGTATTTTCCTATAACAAATGCAAGTTGTGTATTTGCATGTTCTCTTTAAGCATTTCTAAATTTTTTGAGGAGTTGGAAATGTCAATGTTGAAGTCACCTGCAATGTAAATAATGCTTCTAGTAGAAGCAATTGTCATTACTTTGTTAACAATTTATATAATATTTGCAAGCGATGTTGTTGGTCTAGCATAGATATTACAAATATAAAGGTTGTGCTTAGTAAATATCAGTATAATCAATATTGCTTCAACATTATCTTCTATAAGTGGAATTGCATTTGATATTTGTATATGCTTTTTTGTTTCAGGTCATTATCCCATGTATATGGTGTGCTACAAATAAATTATATACTAGTAATGTATCATTTGTTATCGGTGTTTCCAAATATGTCTCGTAGAGAGAAATAATGTCCGATGACATTAAATCTTTGTCATGTACAATGTCTTGTTTGTGTGGCTAGAAATGACGAGTGTTCAATGTAGATATGGTAATACATGATGTTTGATTTTTGTAATGTATGTCATTTTGAAGAGTCCACTTAGCTATTGTTTCTAATCATATCATTTCATCTATGATTTATGTTTTTACTTTAAAGTTTTTTTGTTGTTAGAGGGTTTAACAAAAATAATGTTTCAATTGTTGATGTGAAGGAAAGAGTTGTGTAAGTTAACCCATGTTGGTGTACACCTAATGGTTCAAATGCAAGGCCATGCATTGTAATCCCTTGTGATCTATGTATTGTTCAAGAACATGCTAATTGTATAGGAAATTGTTTCCTAATAATATTCTTTTGCTAAGAATTTAGTTTTATGATTGGTTTAGAAACTCGAAGTATTGGTACCCATCCATTGTTAATATATTTTTGGTTTAAATGTGATAGTTTTTGTAAGAGAGGGAGACCACCACATGCAAGACCCTAGGTCATGGAGGGTCAAGATGCGAGAGGTTTTCCTAACTTACCTTAGCTAAATGTGATATTTAGGGTATGAGGATGAGAATGATGAGGACTATAGAGTCTTGCAATCACTCTACAATCTTGAGTTTCAAATTGGGGCTAGGCAAGCTAGTTTTTAGGTTCAACTATGTGCCTCAGGGAGCTCTCTGCTCGAGGACATAAGCGTCATCATTAGACCATAGCACGGTGCGCTGGCATCTCTAAAGTGCATTGGCATCTTTATGGCCAGACAACAACAAAGACAAGGTCAAACCTACCAAAATGACTAACGACCCAGCTAACTAACTAAAGGGCTAGAATGACACAAGTAAATAAATGAAATACTCTCTAATATTGTAAAGAAAATAAGCAAGGGTAAAGAAGCTAGGAGGATCTCACCAAGGAATTTGTTCACTAGTTGATCTTCTAAGAAGCACACACACCTACACATAGAAAGAGGAAAAATGTTGGGTGGTTGTATAGGGGCATGCCTTAGTTAGACCCCCGTTTAGTTTTTTCCACCTCCATGAACAACCAAGGAAATGAGATAAAGAAACAATATAGTAAAGAGAATACAAAAACTACAAAGCAATATTATGCTACTCAACCAAGTGATAGAGGAGAGGAGAGGGAAGCTTACCACCTCCACCAAGAGCACTCGAGGTTGCTTGGTGGAGATATGAGAGGAACTAAAGCCTCTGCTACAATGGTGTGGTCCCAAACGTGCTCTACCAAAGTGACAAAGTGAGGCTTTTGCTGCAATGGAATGCTTGGATGCTTGGAGTGAGTGAAAGTGAGCTTCAAAGTGAATGTGAGAGTGCAAGAATGAAATCTTGATCTGATGAAGAGTTATAAAGAGTCCTAAAGAGTTGGATTGAATGTTAAAGAGATGAATATGAAGAAGAAATGGGAGAAAATGATCATCTTTAGGTTGGTCGGCTGAAGGGGGCATTACAACTTCACTACCAATGGGAAGAGTAATGCCTTTGTAGGTTCAGTCGCAAGAATCTTCCAGGGACATAAGTGTGCCACATGGACGTCTGTTTTCCATGTGGGAATCCTCGACATAAATTCCTCCACTAATGCTCAAAACAAGCACCAAGTGTGATGCAAGTAGCAGGCTTTGGTGGAATTAATCCTCTAAACTTGGTTTTCTAAGATGGGTAAAGGAAAAAAGGGGATTTGCATAGGGGATGCAAATTTGATCATATACATTTTTCCCCCACTTTAGCGAGCATGAATACTAATGAGTGCTCAGTAAAGTAGATCAAGAAAGATTAAGGTTAGAAATGTATACTTGAATCATCGAGGAAGCAAAGCACAATCTGGCGAACTTGAAGGTGCAAGGAAAGTAAAGGACTCCATAGTTGCTAAGAACTATGAAGTTTGAAAAAAAAAAGCGTCTCATAGGCCCACAAACCTATGAGGCTGCAACCCCCAAGACCTCTCACATGAAGAAATCCCTGTGAAATAAGCACCTTACAAACCTGTAGACCTGCAAGGAAGGTATCCCCCAAGATCTCTCACATGAAGGAAACCCAAAGGAAGTGGACTTCGTAGAGTCAAGAAGCGGTGACACATCTACCCACAGATAAAAACATGTCAAAAGTGGTAACATATGTACCCGTAGATAGAACATATCAAAAGTGGTGACACATCTACCTGCAAATAGAACATGTCAGAAGCGATGACACGTCTACCCATAGATAGAACATGTCAGAAGCGGCGACACATCTAAACACAGATAGAACATGTCAGAAGCAGTGACACGTCTCCCTATAGATAGAGCATGTAAGAAGCGGTGACACGTCTACCCATAGATAGAAAATGTCAGAAGAAGTGACACATCTACCCATAGATAGAACATGTCAGAAGAAATCATGTAGGAAAATAAGCAGACAATCACATAGACTGTCAATGAGTAAAACTTTCAAAGGGATCCCTTGGGAACCCTTCAAAAGGAGAGGGGTCCACTCAAGGGGTGTGTTATTCGAAAGGTAAGGTATAGTTAGGCTGCCCCCAAGCTAGATGCAAAAAGGCGAATGGAATAAGTCTAGTTGGGATGCCCCCAGGCTAGACATGAAGGAATCCATTTGGAATAGAGGCTTTCAAAGAAGGGTCCCTTGGGAACTCACCGTAAGGAAGAAGGGGGGTCCACTCAAGGGACACACAATTCGAAAACAAATGTTCTTCTTAGAGTGATCCAACATCAAGGAATCATTTGAAAATATGTTCGCTTCATCAAGGAATTTGAAAGGAAGGATATGCCGCCATGTGAGGGGAAATAAAAGTTGTTCCCACTTCGGAGGAAGGTCTTCAAATCCTTTCTTTTATGAACTCATGATGAAGGAAACACATTCCATTAGGGTTCCAAGTTGAGAATGTGATGCTAAGGAAAAGTTTGTGAAGACTTTCAAGAAAATATTCATTGGCAACGAATGCTTTTTCTGAAAGGGACAACTCAAGCAAAGAAGAGAAAAAGCTAAAGGGAGTGAAAAGAAAGAAAACACAAACACAGGACACAAGGGTAGCCTGATATTTCAGGGTTAGAATTTCCCATAAATAAATATATATGTATGTATAATAATAATAGTATATAAATGAACTATCATCAACCCCCTACTATATTAGGCCATGTGAGGAATAGACGGGAAGACAAAGTAAAAATAAAAAATTGGGTCAACATGGAAGGGGGGTGTAAATGCCCCCAATGCTTTGCATCATCCACAATTTAACAAAAATCAAGCACAAGCATGGAAGAATGATGATACAAATAGAAGAAGGTTTACGACACAAAAATCCACGCTTGTATCCAAGCACCAATAGGGGTGACAAGGCTCATCCAAGCACATATACCACATGCACGGGGGAACACATCACAAAACACATGCACACACACACACAAGATCAAGAAAAGGGGCCTCCTCCTAACATTGATCGGCCAAGAGGTTGTCTACTTCCCAATCTAAATCCTCATAAGTAGAGGAAGGATGAGCCTGCAATGGTGGGATGTTAAGAGGAGGAGCATACGACCCTCCCACAACAAGGGCCAAGGAAGAGGGCCCCTTGAGGTCCTCTCTATTGAGCTCTTGTGGAGTCAAAGTCAAGGATTTTGTAAAGATCACTGACAGGGCCAGAACCTCATCCATAGAGTTAAACATACACCCCATACGAGTGTTATGTCTTACTTCAATGGACGGGATGGGTTGTGCCTAAGTTTTACTGCTAAGCTCGTCGAATGACTCGAGAGTAGTGATGAACTCAGAGGAAGCCAAAAAAAGTCAACACAAGACCACCTTGCGAAGAAGGTGGGTTCCTCTTACATCCTTCATCGCTAGAAGGACCACCCTCTACCTTTTTCTTCGTTGAAGGAGATGAAATCCCCACCAATGAAGTTAGAGGTGCAGAGGAAGAGGAAGAAAGAACAGTAGTGGATAAAACTAAAGAATTAACCATATCCACAGGCTTCAAGAAGGGTTGGATATCTAGAATAGACATTTGCAAAGGAAACTCCACCGAAGGAGAGATGAACAACTATACCCGTTTAGGGTTAGGTGCATTTGTGCTCGCAACGAAAGCCAGGAGTAGACTAGACTGGAGAGAAGTAGAAGGAAGGGAGGAAGAAGACGTTGCAGGAGGTGCTAAAGTAAGAGTGGTCATTCCTTCCTCCTATTGTGAGGCGTCTTGCTTAGCCAAGAGAGCATTTTTCCAGTGCTTACGTTCATGTGCAAGGAAGTTTCTACGACTCTTAGAGTTAGATGCTGGAGTTTTCAAAGGGAAAAGAGGTTGCTACTCATCCATGGGAATGTCCACTACAACCATTTTAGGCAAAGGAATAGGTTCCTACACGGGAGTAGGAGGAACAGGTTCCTACACGGGAGTAGGAGGAACAGGTTGAGGAGGGACTGGAGGAGTCAACTCGAGAGCCTCGATAGTGGGCCTCTTTCTGTTCACTCCCTTAGGAGTAGGAACAGTAGGAGGACACAAATTGAATTCTCTTTGAGAACCCTTATTTCTATTGTATAATTAGTACCATGGTCTGGGGTACTCATTAGGGAGGTCTGTGATTCAAATCTTGGGCCTATGCCAAGGAGGGATCATCATACTTAATGGGTAGCCGCCAGGCCAACTCATCTGATGAGGAAAACTGAGAGGAGGTAGCCTTCTCTTTTCCTTTACTAGAAGGAGAGGGAGCCAATGTGGACTTCTCCTTCTCTTTCAGAGAAGGAATAGTAGTTGGTGTAGGCTCCTTCTCTTCTCAAGAAGAGGAGGTGACTAGTTGTTCAGTCATAGGAAGGGTCAGCTTTGGCTCCCCTTTGCCCCCAGTTTTATACTTCACATAGTTCTTTTAAATTAGGTTTGTTCTCGATGGAAGTGGAATGATTGGGGAAGGCCAAAAGTGATCCAATGAATATCCACCACAAGATACCAAGGGCTGGTATTTGGTGTTATGCACTACATGTATGACACCCTCATGAGAAAACTTTAAACATTTGTGGATAATGGAGGCGACCCCATTCATGGAAGCTAACCAGGGAATGCCTAGCTTCACTCTAAATAGATTTGAATCTAGGATAATGTCGAAGACCATGTCAATATCCCTAGGTCCAACTAGGACAAACAAAGTGATCGAGCCATAAGGTTTGAGACTCATACCATCATGTGTGTGGATGGTAGATTTTGTTTCTTCATATTTTTCCTTTTGCAGTGAATTTAATACCAATGTTTCTTCAATAATAACATTCACATGGCTTGCGGGGTCAATCAAGAGTCATGTTACAATGTTACCATTGACACAAGCAGGAATGTAAAGAGGTGAAGATTTGTTGTTTAGGAGAAAATCCTATGATGTAAATGTAACATATGGCGAACTGGGTGCAGGTGGAATTGTAAAAGTTATTGTGACCATATTAACATAGGCCTCGAGTTGGGTAATAGAATCAGTGGGATCAATAATCATGCTAGTAGAGTGTGACGGAAATGGGTCCGTGTATATATGCAATTCACTATTTTCCTTCACCATTGATCTATTAGTATTTTTTTATTCACATTGAGATGAATGGTACTGTCCTCGATGCGGTATTATATCTCATCATGTAGATGCATACATCATTCGGTATCATGTCCATTAACACAATGGTACTGTAGTAGGTGCTCCCATTATACCAATTAGGGTAGGGTTCCTTAACAAGCTTAGGGGTTGGTAAAGTTACGACCTTATCCTTCAACAAATTTTGTAAGATGGAAGTATAAGATTTTGACAACTTTGTGAACTTTCGATTACGTTGAGGTTGTTGTCATCGAGAGCAGCTACTACATTTGCAATGGATTTACCTCTCCTAGACATTGTTACAATGGATTTCCCTTCAGAACAAGAGTGTGAAGATGATCCCCTAAACTGAGTAACTATTTTTTGATACTCTCATAAATCCGCACACAAATGCACAAAGGAAGAGTATTTCATCAAGGCAAACTTCTCTTGCCAAGGCCTCTATAAGTTTCCTATGAAAACCTTTTGTACGTCAGAGTTGGGTAGCTGATTTACATTGGACGAGATCTGAAAAGGTCATCTTCGGTTCGATGTTCACTTGGAATTGTCTAAGGAACTGGTTTACAAGTTGGTTGAATGAGAAAATAGAATTTTCAGGAAGGAATAGTACCATTTGAGTGTTGTGTCCTTGAGAGATCGGGGAAATAGTTTAGCCATCAATGCATCATGATGGAAGAAGTTAGTGCAAAGGGCATTAAAGGAAGACACATGTGTCTTTGGATCTCCCTTGCCACCAAACTTCTCAAATTTAGGGATCTCCATTTCTTGGGGGAAGGGAGTGTTCATGATGGCAACTGACAATGGGTTATGTTGGAAGAAAGGCTGAAAGATAGGCTAGGTAGAGGCTTGGGAAAGGCTTGCTAACTAACTTTGCATCTTACCCATATTCTAAAGTAGGGTATTCATAATAGGGTCATTAGAAGATAGAGGGCTAGAGGAACCTCCTCCAAAACCACCACCAAGTCCACTTCTAGAACCACCACCAATATGACTTCCACTAGAGCCACCGCCACTAGTAAGGCCTTTGTCGGAACCATCGCCATGACCTCTACTAGAGTTGCCTCCACCAACACCACCTCTGCTACTAAATCCACTGCCACTACCAAAGCCTCCACCACCCATTCTGCCAAGACCTCCACCACCAGAGGTGACAAAATGGGTAAAGCTAAAGCCCAAAGGGACCTTATTCACTTTTATAGTTTTAGGTTGCTCAAGGACGGAAGGGATACTAATAGAAGGGACTGCATCAGCCATGTAAATGGAAGTGGGAGGCATTGATACCCCTAACTGTCCCTCATGCTCTTTGAAGGTGACTCCTTATGCAAAGCTAGGGTTGCTCAAAGGAGCACATGCTTCGGCAAGACCGAGGAGACTACTTAGAAGTTCGATGCCTATTCGATCTTTAGCCATCATATGTCTTAATTCATTAACAACCCAAGTGGCTCTAGCCATCTTCAAATTTATTTCCAAATGGTTTTCCAGGTTTCCCATTCCTTTAATAAGGGCAGACACATATTCTGCAGGGATCTGAATGGCCTCATGCTCATCCATCGATGATGGCGTGGGAGATGCAGGAGGAGTGGGAATGTGATCGGTTTCATCAATGAATCCCATATCATTCCTAGATAATTGCTCCTACACAACCAAACTAATAGAAGGACCAGAGAAAAGGCCTGTAGAGAGACCAAGCAAAACCTTTGTCTAATCCATCAGGAGGTTTCATACACTTCTCCTCATGATATTCCCAGAAGTTGTGGATTGGGCTATGATGCTCATAAACTTTCACAATACTCAAGAACACAACAATTGTGAAGCACCTGAGGGAAGCTTCAGCACCAACAAATGAATAGACATCGGTTCACGTCAGGTTCACCAAAAATGTAAGAGAGGGGGACCACCGCATGCAAGACCCCATATCATGGAGGTTCAAGATGCGAGAGGCTGCCCTAACTTACCTCAGCTAAATGTGATATTTAAGGTATGAGGATGAGAATGATGAGGACCATAGAGTCCTACAATCACATTGCAATCCTGAGTTTCAAAGTGGGGCTAGGCATGCCAATTTTTAGGTTCAAATTTTCACCTTAGGGAGCTCTTTGCCTAAGGACGTAAGCATGGTCATTAGACAACAACATGATGCGCTAGCATCTCTAAAGTGTGTTGGCATCTATATGACTAGACAACAATAGAGACAAGCTCAAACCTGCCAAAACAACTAATGGGCCAGAATGACACAAGTAAATAAATGAAATACTCTCTAATATTGTAAAGCAAATAAGCAAGAGTAAAGAAAGCTAGGAGGATCTCACCAAGGAATTTGTTCACCAGTTGATCTTCTGAGAAGCACACACAGCTAGACAAAAAAAGAGGAAAAATGTTGGGTGGCTGTATAGGGGCCTACCTCAGTCAGACCCCTATTTAGGTTTTTCCACCTCTACGGACAACCAAGGAAATGAGATAAATAAACAATATAGTAAAGAGAATACAAACACTAGAAAGCAGTATCATGCTACTCAACCAAGTGATAGAGGAGAGGGAAGCTTACCACCTCCACCAAGAGCACTCAAGGATGCTTGGGGTAGAAATGAGAGGAACTCAAGCCTCTATTGCAATGGTGTGGTCCCAAATGTGCTCTACCGAAGTGACGGAATGAGTCTTCTACTATAATGGAATTCTTGGATGCTTGGAGTGAGTGAAAGTGAGCTTGAAAGTGAATGTGAGAGTGCAAGAATGAAAGCTTGATCTGATGAAGAGTTCTAAAGAGTCCTAAAGAGTTGGATTGAATGTTGAAGAGATGAATATGAAGAAGAAATGGGGGAAAATGACCATATTCAGGTCGGCCAACCGAAGGGGGCATTACAACTTCAATACCAATGGGAAGAGTAATGCCTCTACAAGTTCAGCCACAGAAATCTACCAGGGACGTAAGCATGCCACGCAGACATCTGCATGCCACACGGGTGTCCCCGATAGAAATTCCTCCACTGATGCTCAAAAAAGGTGCCAAGTGTGATGCAAGCAGTGGGCTTAGGTGGAATTAAGCCTCCGAACTTTGTTTTCTAAGGTGGGTAAAGGAAAAAAGGGGATTTGCATAGGGGATGCAAATTCGCTCTTATACAGTTTTGTAGCTTGAGCTTTTCCTATACAACAATCATTGAATTCAATCCATATATTGTCCATGTCAGCATGTTGTGTATATGTTTTGAATATTCCATCTAATCCATTTACAAGACCATCTTGTGTATCGTAGTTTCCACCATAAATTTCAACTAATGTCTTTTTTTAACATAATTTGGTCTACTAGATTTGTATTATTTTTGAACAATTGTTCTAAATTAACAAAATTATCTCATTCATCAATTGCATTGATTGTTATTAGTTGTATAGGTAGTGAAAATAATATTTTCTGATTGTGTGCATTAACATCTTTTCTCTTGTAAAACAAAAATGGAAATGTTGGATTAGTAGGTGTAGGACGTAAGCATTTATTATTTAGGTATGCTATGTCACTATCTATTTGAGATTTTGTTCATATTCTGTTAAGAATATCGATGAAAATTTTGTCTTTTTGTCTCATAGTTGTTTGTAAGGTATAGCATTTGATGTTTTCCTAGAAATTGTTTGGAACTAATTTGTTGTTTAATTTTACAGTTTGAAACATTGGATGTTCATGTATAGGTTCTGCTTGATAGAAATCACTACAAAAAATAATGTATAAACCATCAAAAAATTTAGTAGGTGTTTTCATGATGTCACACAATCTTTTATCTATGCAATGCAATGCAACGGTCTCGCTCCAACTAACAAGATTTCATCAATAAGGATAATACACAATTGTTGATAACCTTTTGTCAATATATCTAATTTGCCTGAGCTCAATGGAATAGTAGTGGATTTATTAAATGGTATGAATAATGCAAAGTGCAAATTTGTGCCTCCAATATTGTAAGTTTCTTTACTTGTGTATGTGAGTAACAAGCCCTTTATCTTATCTAGGTCACTATCAATAGAGTTATTGTATATACGCAGTAGGCCTTGGTATATAGCTTTGGCAATGAATGTTTTTCCTGTTCCAACACCTCTTGTTAGAAACAAATGTAATGGTTCAAGTAATTTATATTGTTTTTTATTAGTATGTCCTTTACTATGGCTTGTTTCTCTTTCTTTAGAATTCTTCGAACATTGTAGTATTTTGTATTGTCAACTAAGTTTGGATGTTTAGAAATTTCAAATGGTCTTATCATTTGTTTGTTGTAGAATTTAAGTTTTATTGTGTCTCGATCTAATTACAAATTGTATTGTTCATTGTATTCGGTGTTTAAGTTTTCAACATTGTTTGTTTCTGTATAGTTCTCGTTTTCAATATTGACATCATTAATAGCATTTTCCACATCACCCCATAGATCATTTATATGGTATGTGTACTTTTCTTGAATAAGTTTTACTATCTTTTCATTAGCAATGAAAGCGTTTTTCCATGTTGTGAAGCCTTTTTTCAATATGTTTTCATCTATGGAAAATGGTACATACAGTAAAAGTTCTTCCCTTTAAATAGTTCTCGATGTCAACATGTTTATTGTATCTTATATATCGAATAATTTGTGGTCTACTTTTGTTTTTAATTGTCCTTTTCTTGTTGTGTATTCTACAATAAATTCTACTAGACAAACATTTGCCAACATTTTAGGGCATGCTATATAATGGTCAATTAAACTTTTACAACCAACATTTTGTGAATCATCTGGCTCATTTTTTAACTATGGAATTTTTCAAAATAAATGTACAATTTTCAATAGTTGACGTGTCTATGAATATGCATTTCCTCAAACTATAGTTAAGAGGAAGTGAAAGCACAATGTGTATAGTTTGTTGAGTAGACATTTGTTGTAGGTTGAGCAAAGCATTGACAAGTTTTGTTATCATTTTAATCGCATCAATCTTATGTTATTTTTGCTCTATGTGTATTTTGTTAAATGCATTTGTTATTTAGGTATTACATTTTGTCATGTATGAGCTATAGTACATTGTTGTAACATATGCATTTAGAACAAATTGTGCATCTATATTTGCTTTCCATAGATATGGAATATTTTTACAAAATGTATTGTTCCAAATGTGAGCTATCTTTCTTTTCAAAAACATTGTTGGTCTAAACAATGTAGATTATATGACCAATATGTATTCTTCTTCATCCATGCTTATGTTCAGTAGGAAATCTTGAAAGATGTAGAGCAATCATAATTTGAACATTCTAAAGTGAATCTAAGTTTTTCAGCCAAACACATGTTTCTTTTTTTGTCGATGCATGGTTCAAGAATTCTTGTTGTTTTCATTGGTGGTTGTGGAAAACCAAAGCAACATTTTTTTTGGTCTTTCCGCATTGTTTAGTATGGTGATATATATGTATTTTAGCTATTTATTCATAAAGTTTCAGTATTGCAAGTTATGTATCTGTCTACAAATGTTCAATACTAAGTATATTTTCCATAAATAGGTGCATCTTTAATCCATAGCATGAAACATGGTCATGTTCATTTCCTCTATTTTGGAATTTTGTAACTGAAAAGTAGTCCAATACCTTTCTAAAAAATGTCCCATCTGAACATATTAATTGTTTCATTACATTAATTATATGTTTATAATAGCAAGTACAAGTGGTTGAATCCTTTTTAATCAAATAGGTAATGTCAACTTCATTAAGCAATTCTTGTTGGTTTTCTATTGATTTTTTTTGTGTGAGATGTACAATTCTTTCAATGTTTCTTTTAATGGCTCCCAATTTTGTTTTGCACTAGTGAAAGTTACAAAAAAAGTAGGTGATCCTAATTGTTGTATGATGAGGGTGCAAACCCAAGACACAGAAAATAACCCACAAACTAGAGAATAATTTTATTATTCAGAAAATGGAACTTCTTACATGCAAAGGATCTCAAATCCCCAAGTTCTACAATACATGCAAGCTACGGAAAGCTACAGAATAACCCTTTCGCAATATGCGAGCTTGTCCCCAAAAAGTTACCCAAAAATTAGAAAACTCGCCCATAAATAGAGAGCTCCTCATTTGTTTGGAGCCAAAACAACATTCAATTTGAGTTTAGGAGGTTTACCAAAAATTTACAACATGAAGTTCA